>ML780310.1:548323-570081 GCA_009831015.1 Picea engelmannii
TAAACAACATAACTTGACAAAGAGCACAACGCACGCCGATCAGAAAAATGACAACAACGACTCAACATATAAGCACATCATGCCACTGGAAAAAATGTGCGATAATCAATAGACAAATAAAAATGACTACCCACCCGACACAAGAAAGAAAACACCTACAATATAAAATAAAACATCAACAACCCGACACAACGACTTGGATAGCGAGTAACTAGAAAATTCTACGGCGTGCAAAACCAAATGTCTTCAGGCATTACAAAACCAGGTACCAAAATCAATTACAACAAACAACATACCCACAATGGGAAGCAAAAGACTTTGACCAGGTTATCAGGGCACACAATGATCCCCTCATCAGGAATTAGGTCATCACAAGTGGTAGGAAAGGGAATAACCAATGTGGAACATAACCTATCTAGACTGATAACACAAGAAAAGTCCAACACGCTAGGAGACCAAATTAACTTTCAAAATAACTGAAGACTAAACCCAAGCACCAAATCGACATGTTAACAAGACGCAACCGAAAATTGAATACTATAACAATCATACAATACATTATATTCCTTGAGCAACAAATTATATTGCAACATACTTCAATTAAAGGATGTGATGAGACATTGATGAAATATTCCCTCAAGAATCCATTCTACAATAACATGCTATCTATTAACAAGAATTCAACAATCAACAGATCTTTACCCTGACCATTTTAAAAAGAAACGAAAATAATCGAGAGTAGATTAAGTTAGCAGTACATAGGGATACCATGATAACCATTCATTTGTTACTAAGTCGATCTTTATCAATTATTTCACTATCTAACAATAATATCTCTACCTATTTCTATTCAAGGTCAACAACAACATCGCGGTCTATTAAACATAGGATATTGTTGTGTATAAAATACATAAAATCGTTGTCATGTTATGAAATGTTGTCTATCATTAAAAATTGTTTTCCATTATAAATTGGATGAAAATGCTGTCATGCTCAACAATAATCACAACACTATCATTCCCATAATACCATATTTTCCTTCGCCTACAAAACATTGACATTCACATGAAAAATGTTGTCTTCTCCTATTTGCTGTCAATAATCAATGGCACTACCCATTAACAAGTCTAATGATGATAAGAGAGTCTAACTATAATATCTCTATCTATTAATAGATGGTTGTATAGAATTTATCTTGTTGACTATAAATGTTTTACTGTCAATGATATTAAATCATTATCCAAATTATTGTTGTTAATTAATTAATATTTACTTTCATACAATTGTTGGCATACATTATATATCATATTCCTATCCACGAGATGGTTATCGTTGTTAATATTATCGTTTTCCTACAATACATAAATGATTGCTCTCCATGATATCATTGTATATCAAGAATTTCAATGTGTTTTTTTAACGCAGATAAATGCTAACTAAAGAACAATAAAACCATCACTAAAATGTTGTGTAAAACGATAAATTCGATGTCTAAACAACAGATAAATTCGTTGTCTAAAACTTTCGATGTCAGACAAACAATTTCGTTGTCCATATAATTCACTGACTATATAAAGAAATTAATCAAATATATTCACTGTCAATTAATCAAGATTACTGTCCATTAATAAATCTAAGTCAACAATGATATCTCTATCCATTAATAATTTTTCTCTCCATTTCTATTCATCATCAACAACATTAAAAATGCAAGTATCAACAGTGAAATTCACGGGTAAATATATCAATGTGTACTAAAATTCATAGATGAGATATCACTTTGTATATGCCACAAAAATCATAGTGTAAACGTTGTGTAATGCTCCACAAAAATCTTAGTGTGATTGTTGTGTAATGTGCAACGAAAATCTTAGTGTGATTGTTGTGTAATGTGCCACAAAATTAGTGGTGTGAATGTTGGGTAATGTGCCACGAAAATCATGCTGTAATTGTTGTGTAAAGGCTGGGTAAATCACCCATAATTTCATGGTTTGAACGATGAGTAAAAAATCCAAGAAAACTCAGAGATAATCAATGACAAGAAAACATAAAAGTAACCAATCACCGAAAAACGCAAATGTAATCAATCACAAGAAAATGCATAGAGTTACTATTCAAGGGAAGAGATTTATCATATTTAAAAAAATCAAAACACAGAGTGTAATTAGAGTTTAATCAATCAAAAAACATAGCTTAATTAGATTTTAATCATAAGAGAAAAGCTCAAAGATAACTAAGGGATAGACAACTGGGAGAAATTTATCCTTCACTTATTATCCATGCACTGGAAAGAAAGGCATGTGAATCTATAAGTATTTAAACACGAGAGTTATGATCACTGATTCAGCTCTAGGTCATCTACTTAAGAACACACTAATAATTTAAGGGATAAGGGACAAAAGATAAAAATAATTTTTTTCTTCGTATTAATCAAAAAAAACAAAAGCAAAGAAGTCCTTGCAATCACGGGTTGGGTTCGCCATGGGAAATCAATTCAAAGACAACAAGCATAAGGTTGGGATGACTTTAAGTTCTTTGATTATAAAATGGCGGGCTCATCAAGACAAATTGCTTAAGATAAAAATGAAATCTCTGGATAGTGTTACACTGAATAAATCATAATCCTTAACATGGTAGAAGCACATTACTGAAGGCACATGAATAGTAATTAAACTACCATTCAATACAAATACACACATCCACCATATCTTAAATGCAAAATATTTGAATTTGTTGTCCCGCACACACTTCGTCTAGCTTCCACTTGCCAACCAATGTGATGTCACTAGTACCTCCCAACCAACGCTAGGGGTACTCTTCTTCCCCCTGATCCCCCCAACCTAGAAAGGGGACACAAACACAATATCAGAGAATTATATCACCCAACTTGCCTTGCAAGGTTGAGCTACCACTCATTACACGAGCTGGGTATCCCAACTCCCACAAGAGAAATTTCAGTCAAGGTAAAATTTCAGCAATGTAATGTTACCCAAAAATATCCCATGCATACTCCTCCTCCTCCATCCTTTTTATAGATTTTTTAAGTAATTAGTTTCCCAAATTCTCATTGAATTCATTTTTCATTTAATTAATTTCGAAAAACCTTCCCCGCACACATGTCGCTTGATCCCCTAGTTGCACCAGAAAATCAATTTTATTAATTAATTAAATATTCCTATTTACCTCATCCACCTAAGAGAATCCCTAAAAGCGCTCCTCATTGTCCCAAAATTCTCTTACACTTCTTAAATGACTTATTCCTTACTTAATTCCTAGTTGAGTTCATAATTAGAATGTTCCAAAGGAAAAATTCCTTATTAAGTTAGACATTCATCTTTTTCTTTACGTTTCCTCTTTTCTTTAAATTTTCTATTTCTTTAGAGTTTCCCCCTTTTTCCTTTTTAAATAAAAATCAATTTAGGAAGTGTAGATAAAACAAACATTTACCCTTTTTCCTTTTTAATTAAAACTTGATTTAGCAAGTGTAGATAAAACAACCATTTACCCTTTTTCCTTTTTAATTAAAAATTAATTTAACAAGTGTAGATAAAAACAACAACCATTACCCCTTTTTAAAAATTTAATCATCCATTATAATAGTCAATCATAATTGTTTTTAATATCACTAGGCTAGACAACATTTTTTTTTAGGTAAAATTGTTTTTAAAACTTACTTATCACATCATTCATTTTAAGGACGACTAGGTTTATTCACTTACCCGTTAAAATTGTGACGTGCCCTTCAGGACACACTACGTGCTCCAAGGGTACCACTCGCCTCCTGACTGACTTTGGTAAACATCAAACCCCTCAAGTCAATACTCCTCTAGGTGATCTTGTGGGAGACTAAGGGACTCTAAGGAATAAGGCCCCTGCCTTATTGCGTGCCCATTAGAATCATCGTGAGTGACTGTTACTATCTTCCCTCACGACATCATGGGTATTCTTGAACTAGGTAATCGTTAACCTACATTTCGAGCCACAACGGGAGTGTTAGTAGGCTGTAGCAAGGCTACTGCCACACCTCTCCCTCAAGTCTCTAGTTGTCGTGCATGACCCCTCTACTCCACATGTGAGCTTTGTTGACAAGCTATGGTCAACCTGCATCCATCAACGAATCATGTCAACAATAATAGTCAATCATCATAACAAGTGATGATATGTACATATGTCACATCGACAACATTCAAACCCCAATTTTCCACTCCATGACTCGATCTAGAGTCCAAGAGGTTTCATCAATGCCTCTGCATCCTCAATGTCCAGAGTCCTGCACACCAGGAGAACCTAGTCAATAGAACTTGTCTATGTAAATACAACAAAATAACATATCATCAAATCCATCATATCTCATAATCATAATCAAAACGACCAATAGTATAATCACTTGGATCACTTGCAAGAAAGTGTCCTCAAAGAATAAGTTCACTCAGTGTGTGCAAGAGTGGGATGTTACACCTATTGTGACATGTTTCCAATTGAGGAAGGATGATAAAGGATCTAAATTTGATTCCACTTTGTAAAAACAACTTTCCACTAGCCTTATGTATTTAATATCTACAAGGCTAGACATAATGTTTGTTTTTAGTCTAATTTCAAGGTTCACGGAGTATCCAAAATTTTATCATTGGCAAGAAGGGAAAATCATTTTGAAATATGTTGTTGGAAAAGGGAACCATGGAGTACTCTACTCAATGTCAAGTGACTTCAAGATGAGAGGATACACTAATATGTATTATGAAAGAGATATATATGATAGGGAGATCACTTCTGGTTATATTTTCCATTTTGGATAATGTGTAGTATCTCGGGCTTCAAAAAAAAAACCAATTGTCACTCTTTCATCTTCTAAAGTAGAGTATGTAGCACCTAAAGAGGCAGCATATCAAGCAATATGGATGAGAAAAATGTTGAAATAATTAAGGCATGAAAAAGAAGTGGAAATAAATATCTATTGTGAAAGAAACTCATCTATAACATTGTCAAAGAACCCATTTTCACAAAAGGAGTAAACATATTGACAGAAGCTTTCACTTCATTATGGAGTTAACCAATAATGGAAAAATCATTTTGGAACATTACAAGTCAAAAGAAAAATTTGCAGACATCCTCATCAAATCACCAGGAAAGAAAATCATTTTTCATCAAAGAGACAACTTGGGTATCATAGATGGCATTTGTGGTTAAGGGGGAGTGTTGAATTTAATCACAAATACCCTAATTTACTTCTCCATAGATGTTTCTTCTCTCCTATCATGTCAACATGTTATGTGAGTCCTTTCAAGAATGAAAATTTTGATTTTCTCTATATATTTCCATTTTACTTTTGCCTCAAGTCAATGTCTACAGGATTGTCCTAAATGTCAAAGTTAATTTCAATTAATATTTTCTATTTTCATTTTTCTAGGAATCTATGAATAAAAGAGAGGGTAGTTTTAGAAAAAAACTGTATGTAAAAAAGAAACAGAGTGAGAAGTGGAGATGTTTCATTGTAGCAACATCAGGTTGAGAAGCAGTCAACAAACAAGGGACTCTATTTTTTTATCTTTTTTGATGCATGTTACGAATGAGCAACAAAAATATATACATTTTTATGCAATTAAATTCCATGAGATTTATAATATAAGAAATATAAATATTTTCACTCGATGTTCTTGTCTTTTATGTATGTTATTTGTGCTCTATGTTTTTCATTCTCATATCCTTTGCCTCTTCCCTTCACGTTCAATTCTCAACTCCATCCAGGTGTCTTCTTGTGTTGATGATGAAAAACAAATCCATCATTATTCTGTAATAGACATATGTGTCAAAGTTTATCTGGCGAGTCGTCAAGTACATTCATGTTCCTTAATAGCTTAGTAATTAATTCCTCATTTCTTTTTTTCATTCCTTCAATTGATTGGCTTATATTTGCCATATTAGTGAAGAGAAGATATGCCACAAATTTTCAACATTAACAATAAACTAGCAACAACCACTTTACAAAAGTGGTTGATATACGCCGATTGACACCATTAGTTTGGAAAGGTGAATAGATGGCATTGATCAATGTATATCAACCACTTTTATAAGGTGGTTGTTTCTAGTTGATGGTTGACATGTCTTAGGGACAACCATTAATATATTAATACATAATAAATGTATTAATTAAATATTACATTTATGTAATAATATATATTAATAATATATTAATATAACACATAAATATATTATATTAATGTATATAAATTAATGGTATATTAATGTGTTAAAGTAATGTATTACATGAATGTAATATATAATAAAAATGTATAAATTAAAGTTAATTTACATTAATGTATAATGTAACATATTACACTATTAATACATTAATAATGTATTAAAACATTAAATTAATAATGTATTAATACATTAAAGTGATATATTAATACATTGCATAAATAAGATACATCTTCCCGTATTTGAATATATGGAAATCCTAAATGCGTTATTAAAGTATTAATACACCATTAGAATAATACATTAATAAAGTAGTAATAAATAACAAAGTATTTATAATGTAATGTATTAATTAAAGTATTAATTAACATTAATGTATAATGTACAACGTATTAATTAATTGATATATTAATAATGTAATGTATTAATTAATTTATACACAAAAAAAAAACAAATACATTGATAAAATAGTAATGCATTGCCCTAAATAACATTAATAATACATTACTAAAATGTAAAAATTAAATATTAATAAATTATTAAAGTAATATGCTAATACATTAAAGTAATAGTATTAATATTAAGGTTTGAATAGTATTAATACATTAATACATTAATTCATCTTAAAATATTAATACATTTATTAAAAATGGTCATGGTTGACTATGCTTAGCTATGGCTTACCATAACCATGGTTTCTTATGGTCATGAATATTAATGAAATTAATACATTAATGTATACTATAATCTAATAATTTAATACATTAATACATTTTTAATAAATACATTACTAAAATATTAATACATTAAAACATTAATAAAGTATTAATATTGTAATACAATTATATATTAATAATATATTAAGTAGGAATACATTATTACATAAATGGAAGGTATAAATTAAAGTATTAATGAATATTAATGTATAATGTAAGGTATTAATCAATCGATACATTACTCATGTAATGTATTAATTAATTAAAACATTTATAAAATATTAATTAATACAATGTTAAAGTATTAAGACAATAATAAAATAATACATTGTTAGAGTAATACTACAAAAAAATACATTTCATACATTAATAAATACATTATTAAAGTATTAATACATTAAAATATTAATAAAGTATTAATACTTATAATGTAACATGTTAAATTATTAATACATTAATTGACAATGACCATGGCCGACTACGGTTTACCATGATCATGGTTAACTTTGATAGACCTTTGTTGACTTTGGGTAGGAAACATTGACTGTGTTTGATCATGGTTGTCCTTCACCACGGTTGACTGTGGTTGAACATGACCATGGTTGACTGTGGTTGATCAGGTTTTGTTATGGTTAACCATGCTCATGGATCAAATTTGTTGACCATGTGGATCTGATTATGGTGGGTCATGTTGATTATGTTTAGCAATAGTTTACTATGGCATTATGACATTTCAATGCTAATCATGTTTTGTTCATCACATTGTGACATCAGGTTTTGTTCGTCACATTGTGACATTAGCTTTTGTTCGTCGCATGACATCGTAAGGATATGGTCATCAAATTACGATGATGGTTTTTTGTTTGTCACGTTATGGTGTTCGAATAGGTTTGTCACACTCCAACATTGGGTTATGGTCATCACATTCTGATGTTGGGAAATGTTTGTCTCATTGAAATGTTGGTGTATGTTTGTCACGTTGCCACATTCATTTGTGTACATCACATCATGACAATGCGTTGTGTTAGTCCCATTGCAACATTTAGAGATGTCTATCACAATATGACGTCACGATATGTGCATCACATTGGAATGCGAGGATATTTTTTTCTGTAACATCCCCCTCTGGCGCACTGAGCGAACTTATTCTTTGAGGACACTTGCTCGCAAGTGATCGGGTTTATTCTGCAATTAAAACTTTTGGTTTTGTTATGAGGCATTATGGGATGATGACATGTTGTTTTACCGCCTCGACATAGACAAGTGTTATTGACTCGGTTTTACTAAGTGTGTAGGATCTTGGACCTTGAGGATGTAGAGGCATCGATTGAACCCCTTGCACTCCGGATCGATTCAGGGAGTGTCCCATTGGGGTTTGATTGTTTTACTGTGATATTAGTGCATCTGATTGGATGATATGATATGGATATGTTCTGACATGATTTGTTGATGATGCAGGCTAACGATAGCTTGCTGACCAGACTCACATGTGGAGTAAAGGGGTCATGCATGACTACTAGAGATGTTGAGGGAGAGGTGTGGACAACAACCCTGCCATAGCCTACTAGCACTCCCGCCGTGGATCGAACTGTAGGTTAATGTTTACCTAGTTCAATAGGACCTAATATGCCATGAAGGCAGACTGAAATAGTCGCTGACGATGATTCTAAGGGGCGCACAATAAGGCGGGGCCTTATGCCTTAGAGGCCCTTAGTCTCCCATAATTTCACCTAGCGGAGTATTGACTCCAGGGGTTTTTGATTTCTACCAAGTTAGTCAAAAGGAGAGTGGCACCCTTGGAGCATGTGGTGCATCCTGAAGGGCACGTCACGTAAGAAAAATGGAAAGAGGTGAGTGGCACCATTGGAGCATGTAGTGCGTCCTAAAGGGCATGTCGCGCAAGGGAACAGATGAGGCGAGTGGCACCCTTGGACCACCTAGTGCAACCTGAAGGGCATGTCACGTTGTTTTGATAAATGAATGAACCTAGACGGCCTTAGAATGAACAATGTGATAAGAATTTTTAAAAAGACATTTTCCCTAATAAAATGTCGCCCATCACGAAAATTAAGGTATAGGTCTAAATCATGCTAGTGGTAAAATTTTATCCTTTTTATAAAAAAATAAAAAAAAATGATATATATATATATATATAATAAAATTAAAAACAAAATAAATAAAGAGTATGATCTTCATTAAATCTTGTAGCACGGAGGGAGTAAGAAATTTAATTTATTCAAAAATATGTTGGAATAAAATAAAAAAAAAAGGGAATTAATTGTTTTATTATTTTTGATATATTAATTAAATGAGAAAAGGGAAAAAGGGTTAATTTCCACACCTGCCTTTTTGAGTTCTAATTAAAAAGGGGAAAGAGGGAAAATCTTAAATATTAGGAAACTAGGAAAATAGGTAAGCATAAAAAGGGGAAAAGGGAACATAAGGGAAAAAGTGGAAAGTCAAACTTAGTAAGTATCTACCATTTAAGAGCTTTCTAATTTAAAATGAACTAGCAATTTAATGGTGGGGAAAGTCATTAAAACCTGTAAGAGAATTTGGGGACACCTAGGAGTGATTTTGGGAGTAACTCTAGGTGGGTGAGGGAAATAAGGATAATTAATTAATTAAAGAAATCAATTTATAGAGGAATGAAGGGGATGGGTGACACTTGTACAGGGAAGAATTTTTAGGAATTAAATTCTAAAAACATAATTAAACGAGATTTTAGGAAATTAAGGAACCACGAAACTCTATATAATGAAGGGAGGAGATGGAGGTTGGACGACCTTCTCTTGCTTAATGTTACGCTGCAGAAATATCTACTTGAGTGATTTGCTTGTGGGAGTTGGGATACCCATCTCGGAGAGGAGTGGTAGCTCGGCCTTGTGAGGCAAGATGGGAGCTAGTCGAAATCTCTGGATAGTGTGTGTGGCCCCTTTGTAGCTCGAGGGGCTAAGGGGGAAGAAGAGTACCCCTAGAATTGGCTGGGAGGTACTGGTGAAGTCTCGACGGTCGATGAGCGAGAGTTGCACGGAGCGTGTGGGACGTCATTCAGAGTGGGAGAACATGCAACGATACACTTTCTTTGTTTTGTATGTTAAATTGTTTTATAACTTATGCTTGAATCTTCATTTTTACTTGGGTAAGTGAACTGATTGTCTAGATGGTTTTCTGAAATTTTCTTAGCCTAGCTCGATGATATATGGACTCCCATGGCTCCATTTCCCCGCACATCTTGACCACCTTGTTGTGTTGATTGTGACCTTCATGGTTGTTTAGCCTTCATCCCTAGCTCACCAGTCCTTTCCTGAGCAGTTGGCCAAGAACCTTATCTACAATCGTCGCCTTAGTGTTAAAATACCTATGGATTTCAATGCCCTACTTTTCTGTGCAAGGATGATGAGCGAAGGATGAACCTATTAGCTAGTTGCCCTTGATGTTTGTCCCTGGCTGATTGTTGATTCCGCCATCTGGCAACGACCTCTGTGTGTGGACTATCTTGCGTCCTAGTTGGTTTTATCTATGCCTTGACTGATAGAACCCCTACAATCATTCCATGACCTTTCCCATTGGATCCTTGTGTTCTCCTACTGTGGTCTACACTATATTGGAGTTATAGCCATGGAAAAACAAAATGATTTATGGTCTACATTTTTATTTTGGGTATCTGGCAATGAGAAACGAAATGAATTCATCTCTGCATTTTACATTGGCTATTCTGGCAATGAAAAATGAAATGAATTCATCTCTACATTTTACATTGGGTATTCTGGCAATGAAAAATGAAATGATTTATTATCTGCATTTTTATATTTTGTATTTTGGCAATGGAAAGTTGAAATGATTTCTTGTCTGTATTTTTTTTATATTTGGTATTCTGGCAATGGAAAAACGAAATGATTTCTTTGTTTTCATTTCATTGTTACTTTGAGGCGAATTCTCCCCTTGAAGAAGACTATGTCTTGCAGTTAAGAAGTGTTGTTTTGAGTACCTTGTTGCCTGGAAATTTCGCCCCTCTCTGGACTGATTTTCGTTTTATTGTTGGGGCGATTCTTACCCTTGATCAATACTGAGATATGCATTAACATAACACTACTACTGGATCCCTGTGAGTGCCCACGAAATGTTATTTTAAGGGTACGTTTTTACTGTCATTGCCCACGATTTTACAATTCCTTGATGTTGTGTTTTTCTTCCTGATTGCCAGCTGTGTTTTTCCCTTCGAAAGTTGACAGATTTTCTTATTGGTTGCCCACAAATTTGCCCTCAAAATGTAACAGAGGTTTTTGTTGATTTACCCACATTTTTTTTTTGCTTTTAAAGGTTGATATAGATTGTCGTATTTACCCACGATTTTTGGCTTTAAAACGTTTTCCTGAGCTTGTTGAATTCGGTTTTTGTTGATTTACCCACGGTTTTTTTTTCTTTTAAAGGTTGATATAGATTGTCGTATTTACCCACGATTTTTGGCTTTAAAACGTTTTCCTGAGCTTGTTGAATTTGCCCACATTTTAGCTTTTCAGTTCATAAATTTACCTGCTATGAATGACCATGGTTTTGGATTTAAAAACATAGTGTGTGATGTTGAATTCGCCCACGTTTTTAGTTTTCAATTCATCCAAATTCTTGTTGTGAATTGAACCCCTTTTTCCTTTAAAAACTTGTTTGTGTTTTACTGTTGAAGGCCCACAAACTTGCCATTTAAATGCGTGGTTGAGGTTTCCATAAATACCCACGTTTTTGCCCAACAAAGTTGAATGAAATTATTGTTCACACCCATGATTTTGGCTGTTAAACTAAGGTTTGTGTTACTGCCTGGATTGATCACGAAATGCCTTTAAAACTATGATACCATTTCCCTTAAAGGGTGGGTTGTGTCTGTTGTTGATTGTGCGTGTTCACCTTAATATCTAACTGTGCCTTTAATATGTAAACGGCCTTGGTTTTAGACAACAATATCCTCGATTACACCCTTAGCCTTAAATTCCTTCTATCTATCTTTATGGTTAAACTTTTGTCGGAAAGTAAGTGTAAGAGTTAGAAGGTTGTACATTAAACTTGTTATTGTTGTTAGAGAGTGCTTGGTACACTAATATTGTTATAGTGTTGAATAATAGCGTTATATTAGAAATGGTAGCAATGTATATATAATTGTTAAATTGTTAATGAAGATTGTGTTAGATTCTACTCAAGGTTAATCAGATTCGTAGGTTACTGACTAGTAGTCATTAGGCTTGTTGAGTTTATTTGTATTAAAAGTTAGTTTGACATACAGTTGTTGTCTAACCTGGAAAATTAGACCCGAAGAATTAGATGGATTTGTATGGAGTTAATTTAATTTAATCTTAGACGTTGTGATTTGAATTAGTGAATGCTGTTTATATATTGGCAATTGCTAAAGTTAGATCATATCAAGGTTAGATTATTTGTAGTTAATGTCTAAAATGTGATTTTGACTTGCTAATTGGGATGGCTTTTAAGGTCAATTTAGAATTGCCAATTGTTGACTAGTTGTGATTTAGACCTACTAACTCGTTTCACCTTAAGGTTAAATTAGAATTGCAAATAGTTGACTAGTTGTAAATTAGACTTGGTAAATTAGATATGTAATTGATGTTAGTTGGAATTATAGATATCTCCTAATTGGTAACTCAGACCCGCTAAATTTGAGTCGTTATTCATGTTAAGTTCAGTTGGTAACTCGTTGACTAATGGAATTTAAACTGGTTAATTGATCTGTAATTAATGCCATATTAAAACATAGGTATTGACCATTTAGCCCTGATTGATGGTTGGGTCGTTGACAAACTCATTTTTAGCTTGCGCTTCCCATTCAGGGTGTTGTTGTTTATTATAAATAATGTTTGTACTTGGTTATCTAAACATTTAATGTGATTGGTTTTGCTCACTGTAAGGGTTCTAGTTACTTGTGTAATTAATTTTGGGTGCTTTGGGTTGTTAGGATGTTGGTCCTTAGCTTAGCAAGCTTGGTCTGTTGGTGTCGGGTGAGATGTAGACACCTCCTTGTTCCTCAGAACAATGGCCAACCTTGAGACCTTAAATGGTCAAAATCGATGGGGACATGGGCTTGAGTGTTTCTTATCTATCCTAGAGGTCCTAAGCATTGTATAAATTAATTAAAACATTTATACAATATTAATTAATATAATGTTAAAGTATTAAGACAATAATAAAATAATACATTGTTAGAGTAATACTACAAAAAAATACATTTCATACATTAATAAATACATTATTAAAGTATTAATACATTAAAATATTAATAAAGTATTAATACTTATAATGTAACATGTTAAATTATAAATACATTAATTGACAATGACCATGGTTGACTATGGTCTACCATGATCATGGTTAACTTTGATAGACCTTGGTTGACTTTGGGTAGGAAACATTGACTATGTTTGATCATGGTTGTCCTTCACCATGGTTGACTGTGGTTGATGAGGTTTTGTTATGGTTAACCATGCTCATGGATCAAATTTGTTGACCATGTGGATCTAATTATGGTGGGTCATGTTGATTATGTTTAGCAATAGTTTACTATGGCATTATGACATTGCAATGCTAATCATGTTTTGTTCATCACATTGTGACATCAGGTTTTGTTCGTCACATTATGACATTAGCTTTTGTTTGTCACATGACATCGTAAGGTTATGGTCATCAAATTACGATGATGGTTTTTTGTTTGTCACGTTATGGTGTTCGAATAGGTTTGTCACACTCCAACATTGGGTTATGGTCATCACATTGTGATGTTGGAAAATGTTTGTCTCATTGAAATGTTGGTGTATGTTTGTTACATTTCCACATTCATTTGTGTACATAAGATCGTGACAATAGGTTGTGTTAGTCCCATTGCAACATTTATAAATTTCTATCACAATATGATGTCATGTTATGTGCATCACATTGGAATGTGAGGATATGTTTTTCACATAACAACGAGAGGGATATATTCATCACAATGCGGCATATGTTTATGCTTGTCATATTGCGATGACATGACTATGTTATTCACATTGCAAGGATAAGGATATGTTCATCAAATTGCGAAGTTACTATGTTTGGTAGATTGAAATGTTAATATGTTTGATACATTGACACATTTGGAAATGTTTAACACATTGCGACCTTGGGATATCTTTGTTACAATGCAATGTTAGTCAATGTTCGCCACATTGCGACGACTATCACAATGTGACATCAAGGGTATGTGTGTCACAATGTGTCATCAAGGTATGTGTGTCACATAGGAATGTGAGGATATTTCATGTCGTCTCATTGCAAGGACAAGGATATGTTATTCACATTGCAAAGTTACTATGTTTGGTATATTGCAACATTACTATGTTCGATACATTGTGACATTTGGAAATGTTTGACACATTGTGACCTTGGGATATCTACGTTACAATGCAATCTGAGTCAATGTTCATCACATTGAGAGGACTGTCATAATGCGATGTCAAGGGTATGTGTGTCACAATGTGACGTCAAAGTATGTGTGACACATAGGAACGTGAGGACATGTTCGTTACATTATGATGATAGGGATATGTTCATCACATTTCTCTGTTGCTATTTTTGGTAGATTGCAATGTTACTATGTTCAACACATTGCGATGTCAAGATGTTTGTATTACATTGTAACATGAGGAAATGCTCGTCACATTGTGAAAACAAGGCGATGTGCGACAGATAATGGCCTTTGTTGATTTTCATCACATTGTGACATTATTATCCACATTATGATGACATGGCTATGTCCTTTAGATTGTGACGTCTGAAAATGTTTGTCAGAATTGAACGTTAGGATATGGGCATCACATTGAAACGTAAGGATCTGTTTGTGACATTGCGATGAAAGGGCTATGTTGATCACATTGCGACGTTCGTTTATCTTCATCACATTGCAATGTTGTGGCTATGTTGGTCTCATTGCGACATTGCAATGTTTGGTAGATTGCAACGTTACTATGTTCGACACATTGCAACATTTGGAAATGTTTATCACATTGCGATGTCAGGATATGTTCGTCACATTGTAACATGAGGAAATTTTCGTCACATTGCGACAACAGGGAAATGTGTGACATATTGCAGTGCTTGTTAATGTTCGTAATATTCTGATGTTATTTTTACTATCCACATTACGATGACATGGCTATGTTGATCACATTGTGAAGTGAGTTTATGTTCATAACGTTGTGATGATACTATTTTCAACAGTTTGTAACATTACTATGTTAATTAGAGTGCAACGTTACTGTGTTTGTCACTGTGCAACATTACTAAATTCGACACATTGAAACATTACTATGTTCATCATGTTGTAACATCTAGTTTTATTCATGAGATAGCAACGTCAAGGAAACTTCATCGCATGAGAAGGTCATTTTGTGTTCGATATGTTACAAGAATGAATTTCCGGTAAAGTTGATTGTAAAAAAGATACAAACTTTGAACTAATGTGATATATTACATAAAAGACAATTTATATTATATAAAAGGAAATTTAGAATCATACTTTTTCTAAGGACATTGATAACATATGATCTTGAATTGTAAAATTTATTCCTTACAAATAACCATATATAAAATTATAATGCATTTATGCATTTCACTTATTGGTGTTGCAAATTGTGACGGTGAGAAAATCACAAAGAAAGGGGTTAAAAACAATTATGATTTATAGTAGTAAAATATTTAATTTAAATCCATTTATGACTAAGTGTGAATGATTTTGTGGTATTGGTACAAGTAATGTGTTCATACAATGACACTCTAGGAGAAAGTGTTTTTCATCTTTAACCCTTTCATGTCATGGTGTTTTCTTTTTATATTTTATAATGAAATATTTTTTCATCAAAATTAATTTTTGTACACTAAAATTTGTCATAAATATATGAAATATATTTATGTCATTTGGTAATTTAAAATATTTTAATGTCTATCAAAATGTAAAATGTTAATTTAAAATATTTTGATGTCAATCAAACTCTAAAATATGTATACTTCAGCATGTGCATTACTTCAGACGTATTGTTCAAGCTTCTGGATGAGTTATTGTGCCTCATCATTTCTAAAATTCCATTTAAAAATGGATTTAGATCTTCGGTTCTCTCTAAGAGATGGAGATATCTCAACACCCAACGTCCAAATCTTACTTTGGCTGCTGATCTATTTATGGTTCTAATCAACCCTAATCCATTGCAAGAGTCGAATCTATAATCTTCAACATGGTACTTTTGCATTCCTTCGATCTCTCTATTTCATCGAAACCCTTTCGGTGGCGGTTTACCTGTCAAAATGTATGAAAATGGGTGCAACTTGCAGCCTCAAGGAAAGTCCAACACCTCTCTCTTCACAATTTCCCTCAAATGGGAATACGGCCTCCTACCCTTTTCTCTTGTGATAATCTCGCTAGGCTCAAACTCTCAAACTACATTATGTTAATGTCAATCAAAGTGTAAAATGTTGTCTTCTGGTGTAAGATATAAAATATTGTTTTTTAGATACAATATATGGTTATTAGAGATATTTAAATTAAACATATTTGAAAAAAAAAAAAATACAATTATTTAATATTGTTAATTTTTTAATTTGCTATTTTATTTATTTAATATCATTTTTATTATTATTGATTAAATTTGTTCAATTATTTACATTTAAATGTGTTGGTATTTTTTTAACTATTTTAGATAATTTATTTATTACTTACATTTAAAAGTGTTGGTATTTTGGGAATTACATTTAAATGTGTTGGTATTTTTTAACTATTTTAGATAATTTATTTATTACTTACATTTAAAAGTGTTGGTATTTTGGGAATTATTGTAAATAATTTAATTTCAATTAAAAACTATACATATTTTGTATGGTAATATTTTAATTATTATTTTTAAACAATTTATTTAAGTATAAATTAAAAAATAATCATTAATGTGTTGGTATTTTTGGAATTATTTTAAATAATTTAATATCAATTAAGAAGTATATATATTTTGTATGATAATATTTTTATTATTATTTTAAACAATTTATTTAAGCATAAATCAACAAAATAAACAAAATAATCATTTATAAGAGGTGAGAAAAAAAATTATATAATTATAATAATTATATTTATAAAAATACATAATTATTTATAAAATACATACTTATATTTATAAAATTAGAGTTTGTTATTGAAAAATTAAAATTTATAAAAAAAACCAAAAAAAAAATTATAGTAAGAAAACACTAATATTTTAATAAAAAACCCTAATTTTTCTTATCATAACAAAAATTACTTCTTCTTATCATAAAAACAAATCCTATCCTCTTCATTTATTTTTCTTATAGAAAAAGCCCTACTACATTTATTTTTATTGTAGAACAAACCCTAATTTTTTAGCATGAATTCAAATATCCACAACACCCTAACTCAAATATTTCTCCTCTTATTTTTGAATAGGAAGATCATGTTGTTATCAAATGTGGCATTTTTTAAGAAAGAAAAATGTTTAGGGAGATTCTTTGCTTAAAGAAGCATTCCTTTTGGATCCTCAATTTTGGTAGATTTGAGAAGAACTACTTACAACTCTTTTATAATTGTGTTTTTTTTAAATAAACTTTTTTATAATTGTATTTTTTTTTAATTAATCTCTGTATGCTAAGATTGAGGTTCCTTTTTACTTTGTGAGAGTGTATAAAAAAAGTGATAATTTGGATAGAGTTTTTCTTATTAAAAAATTTAATTTAAATGTCAAAGCTAAGATCTAAAAACAAAAGTACATTAATATTTTTTCATAAACTTTATGATGATTTTTTTTTTTAATCATCTCTGTATATTTTTATGATCATGGTTGGTTTTTATCATCTCTGTATATTAGAATTGGATTTAGTTGGCCATTGTAAAATTCAGTAGTATATTTTTATGACCATGGTTGTTTTTTATTATCTCTGTATAATAGAATTGGGATTTCGTTGTAGCTATTGTGAAATTCAATGTATAAACGTCGTGGGTGAAAATTTGATTTAACAAAACTCAATCTTATTCTTTACTTCGAGATTCCTTGCTTAAAAAAGCATTATTTTTGGATCATCAAATTTGACAAATTTGAGAAGAACTACTTACAATTCTTTTAAATTTGTGTTTTTTCTAAATCATCTATGTATGTTAGGATTGAGTTTCCCTTTTTACTTTGCTGGGATCATATAAATAAATACTTTTTCGAGACCCTATAAATATATAAATAAATAGTGAGAGTTTTACTTTGGTCGAGACTTATAAATAAATAGTGAGAATTTGATAGAATTTTGCTTATTAAAAAAATCAATTGAAACTTAAAATATAAGATCTAAAGACAAAAGTACATTAATATTTTTTTATAAACATTATGATGGTCATTTTTTATTTATCATCTCTGTATATTTTTATGACGTGGTTTCGTTCTGACAATTTTGAGGTTCAATGTATAAATGGTGTGGGTGAAAATTTGATTTAAATGTGAAGAATAAGTTCGAGTACAAATGGTGTGGGTGAAAATTTGATTTAAAAGTGAAGAATAAGTTACAGTACAATACAATACACTAAAAAATAATAAAAAATAAATAAATAAGATTAGCTAGGGCATTATGTTACTTCCATGCAGTTTCACATGGAAGAAAAACATAGCCAAGATGGGAACAATTGTAAGAGTGACTGAGCAATCAAAAAAATAAATTAATAAGATATTAGTAATATCATAGTACACAAACTCATGTTCCAAATCGTTCGTCCAGATCTGAGCATCGATTCGATGAAAGATGAGTTTTATTAACATATTTTTCCATTGTAACTTTTGCATTTTGGTCAGAGATGGCCTTTAGTTTCTCTCTTTCTGCTGAAAGGTCTTGGAATTTTCATTCTAATTCATAGCTTCTCTCCCTTTCTCTACATTGTCCAAACAAAAACAACCAGCTTCTATTATTAAAGCCTATATAGTAGTATTGATGTCTCAAAACCCTAGATATTGTGCATAGAAAAAACATACCAAAATATTTTCATCACGTACCAATGATCTACCAGAAAAGGGCCTTCATTTATTTTCCAATGATTTACAGGGAATCGAGTCGGTCCACCTATACACAATCCTCTACCCATACCCAAATATTTTCATCCCATACCCAAATATTTTCATAGGGTAGCAATTATCTGATCGCTTTCATAATTTATTTGCCAATGATTTACATAGGGTAGCAATTATCTGAGCACTTTCATCATTTATTTCCCAATGATTTACACGCAACCGAGTCGGCTTGTGGGTTAGTGCACCTGGTATTCTACATGTCGTTGGGTTTTAGGATGCCTCGCATCCTTCATTGCCAGGCTCCATGTTCATGTAGAAAATTAAACGCTCAACCAATATGATAAGTGTGGCTCATAGCTGTATAGGATATATGGCAAAACGTGGCACAAGTTCTTGTAGAAAATTGTTGGGTTTAAAGACGTCTGACATCCTAAATTTCCATGCTCCGTGTTTATGTATAAAATTAAATGCTCATCCAATATGATAAGTGTGATTTGAAAAAACTTGGCACAAATGTAAGCATTGTAAAAGATAAATGGTTAATAGTGAAGTAAATAGTTAATGTCAAGTAAGTTTTCTAATCATATAAACATGGAAATGAGATGTTTATACAATAATTTTTTAACATGATTAAGTAAATCTGAAAAAATAAACAGATTAACAGATGCATTCAAAAACGCTAGAAAGATATGAACATTGATTTAACGCTAGAAAGATATGAACATTGATTGATAAGGACGACTAAGAATATGCTAGCGTCTTCAATTGCTAGCCATCAGATTATAATTTATCATTAAAAGATTATTAAAAGTGCCCATATCCATAAAAATATGCTAACATCTTCAATTGCTAGCCATGAGATTATACTTTATAATTAATAGATTATTAATATTATTTCAAAAGAATCAAGTTTTTATTCCTAAGTATTTCCTTACATACATAAATTACAATTTAGAAACATAAAATTACCATTGTAACATGATAATAAATGGTTTCAAAAATGAAACCTTGGGATTAACCACCCACTTGACTATATGTTATGCAATTTGTTTCCTAAAACATGGCATCAACAACTATTAACGGTATTTAACAATTCTTATTAAAACCATTTTCTTGTAGCCTAAAACATTTAAAAATATATATATTGTGATGTAAACAAGAATTTATCCCAAATAACTAACCCTGAGATCCCAAGGAGGACTACTCAATGAAACCTAAGCCCGAATATTATCTATCGAAACATAAGCTTACTTGTAAGAGTCTTCTAACTTTCACCAAGGGACAAAGAGATCATGAAGAAAGGGTTAAATGAAGTAAACAATTTCTAATTATGAGAAACATATAAATGAATGTGTCCATGCACAAATAATCCACAAGGCACACAAAAATAAAGCAATTGTTGTACAATACCCAACAAAAATAGGAAAGGCTAAAAAAAAAGGAAAATATGTCAATGAAGACTATACACTAAGGTAGGATGTAAAAAGGTGAATAGAAGGATGAAAACATTGATTTAGCAATCTTAATTTAGAAAAACAACAATAACAACAACAACTGTTTCAATAGACAAATAACCCACAATTCACACAAAAATAAAACAATTACACTACAACACCCCAAAAAATATCTAAAAGATTGACAAAATAAAGAGAAATATATCAATGGAGACCATACACTAACATAAGATGCAGGTGAAATAAAACAATTGCACTACAACATTCCAAAAAATATGATTGTTTCAATAGACAAATAACCCACAATTCACACAAAAATAAAACAATTGCACTACAACACCCCAAAAAATATCAAAAAGATTGACAAAATAAAGAAAAATATATCAATGGAAACCATACACTAACATAAAATGCAGGTGAAATAAAACAATTGCACTACAACACCCAAAAAAAATAAAATTAGGAAAGGTTGAGAAAATAAAGGGAAATATGTCAATGAATACTATACAGTGACATAAGATATTGCACTACAACACCCCAAAAAATAAAATTAGGAAAGGTTGACAAAATAAAGAGAAATATGTCAATGAACTATACACTGACATAAGATGCACGAGCGTGAAAACATGATTTAAGAACCCTAATTTAAATAGCTAGCAAAAGGCTTTAAAATTACAATTTATGGTGAACATATATATACTTATAATAAAGGTTATAAGTATATACCATATATATAAATATTAAAAAATAAAAATAGCCTTTTACTTGTGAGAATCCTTACGTGAGGGATAAAATAAAATAATTGTGAGGATTAGATCATCGAAATCTCTTAATATACAGAAAGGAAAGCAATATGACAATATGAGAAGATATTAAAAAAGTAAGTCTAAAACTAATACACAAAAATCTCATATATATATAAGAAATTTACAGAATTAAGGGTAATATGTTTATATTATATATTAATCTGGAGATATAGATTATAAAATATGCAGTGTTATATATATATATATTTAAAAAAAAATTAAAAAAATTAAAAAAATATATAAAACCTACTTTAAAGTATAAATATTATATTATATACTTGAAAAAAAGGTGGTTTGTTGTGTAACCCTACATGGGCCTTCGACGCCATGGTCGCACACGTGCTAGGCCTGTCCACATGTTTCGATCAATCCGAAAGCAAGAAAAAACATAAATACTTATATGGGTTAGATAAGCCATATAAGTAAAAAAAAAAATTATGTAATGTGAAATTAAATATATATATATATATATATATATATATATATATATATATATATATATAA
>ML780310.1:570119-613617 GCA_009831015.1 Picea engelmannii
AATTAGTTAAAGAAAGGAAAAGGGATGAATTATGTATATAGTAAATAAATAAATAATTCAAGTTATATATAAATTATTACACATAAATTTTATCTTAAAAAGTTAAAAAAAAATAAACAAATAGATAGATGTAATATAAAATCAAACAAAGGAATAAAATAACTAAATTTCAAATGCAAGTTTCAATAGGAAGCAACCCAGAGAACATTTTTTTTTATTTGGACATTTTGACGAAGATGCATGTGCATGGCCGTCTGTTTTTCAAAACTCACAAAAATCAAATACTGTAGATGAGCACTGTACCCAACCTGGTTGACTTGGAGGCAATCGAGCCCTCCACTGAGCACTGTAGCCAAATCTCGAGGAAAACCATTGTCAAAATAATAGTTTAATGCCATGACTGCACACACAATGAAGGAATCCATGGCTACGCGCTCCCCTCTCGAATTGGGTAATAAATTGTTTCTGCAAGGAAATTATATACCTACGGTCTCATGCTCCCCTAAACTATACTAGGCAATCGGCAAGGGAGAGGTCGGACATGGGCGTGCCCTCTGAGTTGAGTGATCGACCATGGAGCCATGGGCCATATTCATTCAAATTGAAGAAACCCTATACGAACAAATGAATAATCTGAATGAGCGACGAAGGGTTTTGTCTAAAATTATTTTGTCCATACTTGGAATGAGGAGGGGAAGTCACGTGGCCTCATGAAAGTAAAGGGCCCGTGTATGCAGCCGTGTTTTATATTTTAATTATTATTGTAATTTGTTTATAAAATTTATTGGGGATATTTTTATTAATTATATTATATTTTAAATTATAATTTAATTATATATGAATATATAATTAACTTATTATGTATTATGGGCGTACATTTATTGATAATGGGCACAATTAATAATTTTTTAACTTTATTTAACCTTAAACTCTAATCTGATGGCTATGCATTGAAGATGCTGACATATTCTTAGTCGTCCTCCAAAATCAATGGGTGAGATTTATTGGTCATAACTTTCTTGCATTTATCAAGGCATCCGTTAACATGTTTACTTTTTAACATTTACCTAATCAAATTAAAAAATTAATGTAAGAATATGCAATTGTCACGTTTCATATTACCATAGATGGATTACCACAAACGTTTTATATTGGGGGCACGCGTTCTCAGCCGATATATATACAATTAAAAAAAATGATAGTTATTTATAAATTTGCATTAATTATATACCATAGTTAATTGGTTAATAGTTTATTATAAATAGCCCATCAATAAATATAAAAAGAAAATATTAATAAATAAATTTAAAAATATTAACCTAGAATGAATTGAATGTAATATTAAGTTATTACACTAGATTAATACGATATACATATTATAATATATGTCACTAACATTAATTAGTGATTAACATTAAATTGTTGATTAACCTTATTCAAATGTTAAGCTTGATTAATGTAAAAAATTAGGTTAAAGTTTTAACCTATCATAATGGGTTATTTGGTTTATAGTAATTCTTCAACATTATGTTTTAAATCACATTAATCAATTTTAAAATTTATAAGGACCCTCGTAATCATAGTGTCCCATCATTAGTGATAAAAACCGAATTATTAAATTGAAAGGACATTACACGAAAATAATATATGAATTACAATTACAGTGAAGTACGAGAGTCACATAATGAGAATGGACCAAATATTTATTCTAATTGCAAGCATTGAAATTGGAAGCCACGGGTCAAATAATACCAACAAGAAATCTATCTAAACCATCTAAGCAAAATGTATTTAAAGAAACAGAGACACAGGGTCATCACCGTGCCGAATTACCAGACTCATATGACCTTTGTTATACGCTATGACTTTAAGAAAGTTGGCATTAAAGGATGACCAAAATTTTAAATATACAACGCAGGATACATAGCATATTTATTATGGCTATATCGAATGAAACTTCAGAAAACATTTAAATAAGAAATTATAGTCATAAGAATTCATCGAGTAGTTGGGGAACAGAGAGCCCGAATAAAGAACCCAATACCAGGTACTCAACCACGATAGGATAACGTTATTCGAATCTTCCCAATGAGATTCCATTTCGTGAATAATTATAGCATGCATACACAGTGTGAATCCCTAACCTAAATGGACTTCTGGGCCATAGTCCTAGCGAAATACAACATAGACTCACATCATGTAATAGCATAGAAATAAAACAACAAATGTAGGAGATGACTAACAAACGACTTACAAACTGAATGCTACGTGCATGAATTCGTTGGGAAGAAGCAAAAAGAATCGAATGTTGAAGATCTTGAGTATAATGTATAAAGTTAGGGAAGCCACTTACCAGTAACGCGAACAGTCCAGGAAGGTCACCATTCTTTCCACCCCAAGAAAATGGAGAGAAACACAGAGCCAACTTCAGAATAGTTTTAACAAAAATGACAAAGGAGTAACTACTGTAACCCTAAATTTCGCACCCCATGCCTGTTGAGTGATGATGGTACAACGGGAGGTGTGAGCCATGTGATAGAGCCGACTTGGCGCGTTTGGGTTGGACAGAGGTACAAGGATGGCCTCATTTCTCACCTACCTCCATTAAGGGCAGAGTCAAAATTTTGACTCTCGACTGTTGTAAACCGTCCTGTCACATTTAATGAATTACCAAGTGAGGGGTGGTTTCCTCGAAAATCTACAAGTTGGAAACCTTTAATCCCTAACCACTACCAATCTAGTTTAACACCTAGTCTGGTTAGACGTTGCTTAGATTCAATACAGTTAACGATTTTTTAGCATAGCGTTTCCCTTCTAACCATAAAAACCGTTATACTGTGTATCGAACAAAAAACTATTTCCCAATCGAAACTTTACTGAGTTTTCCTATCGATGACTTTGGTCATGGATAGAAGAGCCAAAATCTTATGTTAAACCAACATATAGCTAAGGTATATAACGTGACACCCAATACATTATATGTAAGTCTTATTCGTATAGTCTTGCAGTTTAAACCTTGCATGCAAGTATAAAGGATGTGTTTTAGAGGAGAGGTTAGGACCCTAAGTCCTATGCCTAGTTTTAATTCCAAGCTAATACCAAGTATAAACATATACCGACATATAAATGCTATTATGACTCAAGAATTTCATGAAAATTGTTAGATGGTGGGATTAGGTAGAAACATCATCATTGACATTCATAACTTGAGTAAAATACCAGAGTTTAACAATGGAAATAAAAGGGCTATTTCTTTTATTGTAAGACTATTTTTTTTAGGAATTGAAGGTTAATGTCCCTTAGAAGAGTTTTATTTTATGACGAAATTGAGGTACATTATATAAAGTTTTGCAAAATATTGCACCAAGTAATAGTAGAAATGATGTTGTACAAGATAAGGAACGTGATCAAGCAAATGAGGATCTCATGGAACAATATGATGGGATAAATCAAGTTAATGATCCCATGGAAGAAGATGATGGGAAAAATCAAATGATCCAAGATTTGTTTGTTCAGTCGGATTAATATGGGGACAATGATGGTATTTATTATGCACCTTTATTAGAAGAGGAAAATAAGTGACTTTATAAAGGCTCAAGATAAAATCTTCTCTCCGCTACATTGTTGTTAGTGAAATTAAAGGTTATGAATCATTTGTCGAACACTTGTATGACACAAATACTAAGGTATGTAATATGTTTCATCTAATATCCGTAAATGTTGAATTTTTTCTATCTTGTTTTAGTTTTAATTAATGTGTAAAATAAGTATGCAATTTTTACGATTAATATTCTTTACGTTAACTACTTATTTGTTATGTTGTATATTTTTAGGTGAATTTTTGTTACCATCATCAAATAGTTTAGCTCATGCATATCGAGATTTGTGTGCCATTTTGAAAGACATTGGAATGGATTATCAAATTATAGATGCATTTATTAATGATCATATTATATATTATGGACAACATGCTTCGAAAACAAAATGTCTGCAATGTCTTATCAGTATATATCGAACCGATCAAGTAACAAAAAGGGTGCCTTGAAAGGTTCTTTGTCATATTCCCATAATTCCACATTTGCAATGATTGTTCAGGTGTGAAAACATAACATAGTTTATGGGTTACCATGCATGTAATAGAAGTGGAGATGGTTTTCTTTGAATGCATGTCGATGGTTATGAATTTATCGAAATTGAGGAAAAATGGGTAGATTGCAAAGATGAATCTTGTAATGTTAGGCTTTCACCGGAAGTTGACGATGTTAATCCATTGAGACAAATTAGGTCTATTTAATGAGTGTGGGCTATTTTTGTTATCAACAATAAAATTCCTCCTTGGATGTAAATAAAGAGGGGGTACATAATGTTGACAAATATTGTTCAAGGTATTTGTTATATAAAAAAATGTGTGTTTGGCTTGGAGGTTAGGTGGAGCTGCAGTTGGAGCTTGGCCCTCAGACCCAGATTTACAAGTTTTCTTAAATATATTATTTATACCTCTAGTTATTTATGTTTATACCACCCTTTTCAAGGATTTTACTTGTATAGGCCAACACGTTTTAGAGTTTTTAGAAAGTTCCATGGTTGTTTACAGGACACATTACTTAGCTTTCTGTCCAGAGTGAAGAGGATGGGTGGGTAGGTGGCTCTTTGGTCCCAGATTTTAAACTAAATTTCTGATACCATGTGTAAGGTCTCTTCAAACAAAGCCTTATAAAACAAACAAAAAAATGATTAAAGAAATGTTATCCTAACATTTTCACAATTTCATAACCAGCATATAACCATTCACCTTAAATAGAATTTATGAGTATATCATAATAAATTATATAACACGGCAGAAAAATGAAAACACGTACCTCTAACTGATGCTACTATTGTTCTCGAACTCTGCCTGATGCTATGGCCAAATTCTCCAAATCTTCCTGATGCTCTACCCAAAACCATCTAACCAACCAACCAGCTAGGAATAGAGCCTCTCCGGCTCCCTAGCTCCAGGATTCCGTAAGGTTTCCTAGCCCCCGACCCCAAAACTCCCAGCAACAGGTGCCCCCTTGTAATATTCCTACCACAAGCTTCTCCAGCCAAAACCCATAATACAGTCTTCCAATCTTCCCACCCCCCAAAATAATCCTCCCCAAATGCCCCAATCTAGTCTCCTAATACAAAAATAATGCTCCCTGCCCAAAAGTCCCCTTCTCCCGAGTGTTTTCTCCCTCATATCCTCCTTTTCCTTTTTCCCCCATTCACCACCTTCTTCCTTTCATTAAGACTCACCTACCTTATCCCTCCATTCAATGCAAACCACCTTATCCCCTTCTTCTTAATGGTTCCATCATTCGATATGTTAAGTTTTATTTTAATAAATTAAAAAATTTTAAACTTAAATTCATTACCCAAATATTTAATGAGTTAATTAATTAATATACATTAAACAATTAATAATTCAAGTCAATTAATTAATTGATTAATTAAACTTAATATACTTTAAACAATTATTTAACTATGGTTGTTACATACACTCACCCTTCAGGAAACTTCATACCGAAGTTAAAGTATTTTATGATACAAGGGAAAAGACACATGGTGCACACATTCATAACAAATAACCGACATTATTAGTAAGTAAGCCAAGAAAACTCATACATACTAGTGTACATGTGCAAGAAATGCATGTGTAGCTAGTACATACAAGTCTCGTGCATGTACTAATAACAATAACTATCATCTCTATAGTAATTTTTGTATGCATCCAATCCATTCAACAAGACTATTCATTTTATAAAAGGCAAGACTATGCATCCAACTATTTCTAGTCATCCTTCCTCCCTAACATACTTCCATATTCCATTTCTATCCTTCCTCTATTGGACTATCTTGGAGCGTCAACTATATTGACCTAAATCCAAATAGAACCCGTAAGCGGAAGTGTCACTCTCTTGACCAAGCTTCCCTAGAAGGAATCTGACAATCATCATCACACGTCTAGGGGTGCGTGAGATAAAACCATCCTTCCATGACTCCAGGTTTCAGAGGATACACGGTGGGAAATGCCTCCACCCCTCCTAACAGGACTAGGGTCCACACCTTTCAATGAAATATACAATGGCACCATGTTGCTGGGAGTTTTGTCATTGTTTTTTCAGTTTTGGGCAGTTTCACCTCTTGAAATCCTGCACTGGTCCACATATCATATCAATGTATCCAACCAATATAATTTCACATACAAAGATTCATACCATATTGTTTCTTGTTCGGTGGTCATGACATCCACTTTCATCACCATTATCCCTTGGCTACTTCATAGCCCAATAACCTACAGACTAGTCTGTGATACAAACTCATACATATCTATGCATTATCATCATGTAATTTCTTACAACCATAATTTCCATTCAGTATCGACGTACCAACAGTTTTAACATCATGTTTTTTAGAAATAGATCTCATAATATCCCCATAATTCCATTAACGTTACCCATTCATAGAATTATAATTTACATGATAGATTGCATCATATCCAACATCATTCAAATAACATCTAAAACTTCATAGGATTCACATTCACATAGTATATCGCATCATATCCTTCATCATCAATAACATTTAAACATTCATAGAATTTAAATTCACATAGTAGATCACATCATATACATCATCATCAATAACATTTAAACTTTCATAAAATTTACATTCTCACAATATATCACATCATATCCATGATTATTCAAACACACTTAAACATTCATAAAGGTTCATACATCTTAAAAGTTAAAGTGTATCATTTAATAGTTTTACTGTGAACAAAAAATAAAGGTGTTTAGGCCTCAGGTAATCCTAGTTGTCTAAGTCAAAAGGTGGCATTACATACACCCTAACTTCGAGAAAATATTCTCGAGGTGGTCAAAAAGTGAGGGATAATATCTTCGTAACGTCTCAGCGTCTTCCCAAGTAGCAGATCCTGGACTATACTCGTCCCACTAGACCTTAACTTGGTCTACCAGACGGTTCCTGAGTTGTCGGGATCTATGGTCCAATATGCATAATGGTTCTACCATGAGGGTTCCTGCATATGATACCTACAATTCTTTCCAATTTAGTTTATGTGATTTATCAACAACATAATGATGTAGAACAAATACATGAAAAACATTATGAGTTTTATGCAAGTGGGGTGGCAGTACGAGATGATAGGAAACGGGTCCAATTTTCTCTTAGATTTTGAACGGTCCTATAAATTGAGGTGAAAACTTTGTCCCCTTCCTGAACTGAATGGTACTCTTATTAGGCCTGATACAAATGAAAACCTAATCTCCTACTTTATAACTCCAGTCAGTCCTGTGTGAATCCGCATAACTTTTCTGTCTATCATGTGCTTCATTTAGTCTCTTCCTAATATGAATCACTTGTTCCTCCATTTCTTGAATCAACTATGGCCCAACTATTACTTGGTCTTCTAACCTCTCCCATCTCAATGACATTATGCATGGCCTTCCATACAGAGCTTCATAGGGTGGCAGTCCGATGGAGCTATGAAAACTATTATTATAGGCAAAATCTACCAAAGGTACGTACTTCTCCCAATGGGTTTGATTATCCATAACATACATCCTAAGCATGTCTTCCATAACTAGATTTACTCTCTCATTTTTCCCATCCGTTTCAAGATGATAAGTTGTACTTAATTTCAACTGAGTCCCCAATGCTAACTACAAACTTGTCCAAAACCTAGAAGTGAATCTGGAGTCCCTATTTGAAATGATCTTCTTAGGTATCCCATGTAAACATATGACCTCACTTAAAAACACGCATGCCACATCAGTGACATCATAAGTGTCTCTAACTAGAATAAAATGATCACTCTTGCTTAACTTATCAACTATCACAAGAATGGCATTGTGTCTATGAGATGTGAGCGACAACCCCACAACAAAATCCATGGAAATGGCTTCCCACTTGGACAGAGGAACATCATGTGGTTGTAGGAGACCTGCTGGGTGATGGTGGTCAAATTTCACTTGTTGACACTCTAGGCACTTGGCGATGAAATGGACTACATCGTGCTTCATTCCTACCCAGAAGAAAATCTCCCTCATATCTACATACATTTTATTCACACCTGGATGCGCACAATAAAGTTCTCTATGGGATTCCTTTAGTATGATGCTTCAAATATCCCCACTTTCGGGGATGTACATCCTTCCTCGATATCTCAATAGTTTGTCTTCTTCTAGACTATATCCTTTATACTTTGGATCTAATTGCTTCCCATTCTAGAGGTTTGAGGTAACCTTTAAATACCAACTGTATCCAAGGAGTTACGTCAACACAAGTTCCCTCAGATTGATTTTTAATGGTACCAAGGAGAAGACACGTGGTCTCCTACTCAAGGCATCCACGACCACATTTTCTTTTCGCTTGATGTTTGAAATACCAAAATTGTACTCACTCATGAACTCACTTGATGCATGAGCATCTCTCCATGTCATCCAACCAACGATCCAGCCACATCAGCGCGTGCATCCAAGGCTGAAGAGAGGCGCAACCCTTGTCTTGAAATTTTGAATTTGAATGTAATTTAATGTCTTAGGCTTGTGAGTCGTGAAGCCGTGCTTGGCATAGGCATAGAGTAGGTAGGCCTTTAATGATTTGGAGGTGGAGATCTAGATCCATATGGTGGACTAGACAAATCATTCAATGTAATTGAATAGGGTAGGTAGATTGTAGGGAAGATCTCAAAGAGCCCCCTCATGTAAAGTATCTTTCATTGTAATTGTATCTTGTAGTAGAGAGTCTGCGAGTAGAGATCGAAAGAAAAGGATCCGAGACCTTGTTACAGTCCGCGCTCAAAACACCTTTGTAAAGAAACATTTTGATTAATATAAACCAGAGAAGTTTTTCCTGCATATTTTCTATGTTATGTGAATGTCTTTGTGCGTTCTTTATGCTGTAGATGTATGTTAGAGATTTGCAAGGAGTTGTTTGATTTTCGGGCTTGAGAAGTTTTTTTGTGGTTTCATGCTAGGAGGGTGTGACAGAGTACTGCGGTCTCTGAATACCAGTGCATAGATGCACTTATGAACTCTACGGAGTCAGACAAAGACATGCTAGGAGGGCACAGTAGCTGAAATCAATAATTCAGAGGAAGATCTTTGAGGTTGTTGAACACCTCAGGAGGCAAGGCTGTGGAGGAACACAGTTGCAGACAAAATCTCTGAGGAGTTTTGTAAATATCTGCCAAGTGGGCATTGAGCAGGTGCAAGGGAGTGCACATAGGAACTCTATTGTGAGTTCAGAAGAAGACAGAAGCTCTGAAGAGTTCTGTAAAGCTCTGCCAGGTGGGCATTGAGCCAGTGCAAGGAGTGAACAGAAGAAGGAATCTACTGTGAGTTCTTAAGAAGTCAGAATCATCTAAGGATTCTTGACACTCTGCCAAGAGGGCATCGAGACAGTGTGCAGATAAGCACAAGAAGAAAGAACTCTTTGAGTTCAGAAACAGGAGAAGAGTCCACTGAAGGATCTTCGAGGGTTATTGAACACCCTGAGTACTCAACAATAAGTCATCTGAGTAGAAGGATAGCCAAGAGGGAATCTAAATTCCCCATCTGAGGGAGAAAGGAAAAAAAGGACGAGTTTCCTTGGAGGTCAAAGCTATAGGAAAACTCAGGACGGATAACACCTTGTGTGCGTGAGGTTCTACAAGAAGCGCAGAAGCCGAAGAATCCTTTGAGGATTCAAGGAGAGAACCTCAGGAGGAATGACCACATTGTGAGCATAGGTGATATTTAAGACTAAGAGCTCAAAGAATCAAGGTAAAGGTCGAGGCCTTTGGCCATGGAGAAATCTCCCAAGTAGCGAAAGGAAGTGAATGCACAGGAGGGAGAGTATAGATGCCATTGGATCAGACCAGAGAAGAGATCTGAGCCATCCATCTATGAGAAGACGGATGTCGTAGAATCATCCATTTTGGAGATTCGGGCACCGAGACTCACATAGGCGGGCATATTAACTTCGTGAGTAGTGAAGTCCCGAGAAAATCTGAGCCATCCGATTGGAAGGACACCTGTCACAAGATCCTCTCTATCGGGGATTCACATATCAGAGGTCAGAAAGGGAAGTCCTTCGACGTCATGAGTGGTGAAGTCACGAGAAGATCAGGACCATCCATCTGAGGAGGATAGGTGGTAGAGATCTATGGATCTCGTGAACTCGGAGGTTCACAGGGTGCGAGCCCAAGAGTTGGGTGCTCCAAGTCGCGAAGTCGTGAAATCACGAGGAGCGAAGATAGTCATTGGATCCAGGTCAATAGAGGACCATTGGATCAAGAACCCCATCACTTATTGTACATTCGGGGGTTCGGAGGTAGAGAGGGGTCACTTTCGACATCAGATTTTGAAAAGTGCTGAGAGCCAAGGCATGAGTGTAGACATGTGGAAGAACCCCAAGGTGGGGCCCGCATGATTGGCAGGTGAACACGTGTCGCCTAGAGAAGGGATTCAATACTCCATTGACTTCTCTCATCTCGGTGATTCGCGAGATAAGAGCAGAAAAGTTCAACCATTCGACTCGCAAAGTTGTGAGTAGCGAGAATGCGAGGAGAAAAGTCAACATCGCTTCTCAGGATTTCGTGAAAGGAAGGTGCCAAAGTTGAATGTTGAAACTCATGAAGTGGCGAATAGAAAGGGTTGCTAGCACTTATCTTAGCGAGTGGTCATGCTCAGAAGGGGCTGACAGAAAGGATCCATAACCATTTCGTGATCTTGGGTATCGCAGGATTGGAGAAGGAAGAGTCGAAGTTCGGACTCGTGAACTTGTGAGGGTGCGAGATTTTCGACAAGTGACTTTGGGGTTGGGCCTTGGTCATAGTACTGTGGTCACTTGAAGAGAAAGGAGCTCATGCCTAGTGTTGTTCGCACAGGGGAGTTCCTGAAGGACCTGTGGATCGAAAAGTACAGATTCCAGTAGGGAGTCAAAAGAGCCGCTTCGGCTCATGAAATAGAGTGAACGATCCTTAATACTAGGAGGTCACGCAGAGACTCTATCAAGGTAGAGGTGTAGCGTTTGCGTCAGTTTTTGTATCAGAGTTGATACTTTGTCTGTATACTACAGGCAGAGAGGGAAAAATAAGGCAGGGTACTGGAAGCTTTGTAGATGATTGGTTGTAGGTAAGTATCAATTAAGGAGACAGTTAGGAGGACTGCAAAAGATGCTCGAAACACTCAGGGTGCAGAGTGACAGCAGCAAGTTTGCTAGGAGGGAAAACAGGGACAACGACATGGCTACTAAAATCTATATGAGTGTTGGAAGGAAAGACCTAGAGCTGATGAGTGAAGATGAATGGGTTGAAGAGCTCGTTGAGATGAACGTGAGAATGGATGAACTTACATTGGAGATGCAATAGAACACCAGGTCAAGATGGGTATATGAATGACCCATGGGGAAGTCGAAGGTAAAATGGCCAGCCAAGCAGCTGATGGTCATAAGGCAGTGTAGAATGTTGAGAAGGTGGTTGAGGCATGTTGAAAACCTCCACAGACCAGAAGAGAGGGTTCAGATATGTGAGCCAGAGACTGGGAGAAATCTCAATGATGTTGAGGATGAAATGGGATCGGATGAAGATATCAAGCTCTGCCAGGAGGGCAGAGAGGAAATTCCCAATTTCCATGTGGGAAAAGAGTTCAGACCGTTATGGGGTCTCATAGACTGTCATGAGGACAGCCAGGGAATTCCACATTGCCAAGTGGCCAATAGATCGAGATTGCTGCGGGATCTCATGGACTTCCAGGAGGGCAGTAGAAAGTTTCCAATTTGCGAGATGGGAAAGGGAAGATAGATGGGACTGTCTGAAAGTATCATGGACTCGGAGGTAAGTTCAATTTAGTCTCGGGTGTTGATGAATATGGGATTAGTTGATCTCATAGTCTGCTAGGAGGGCAGCGAAGAAATCCCAATTTTCCAGGTGGGCAGGGATGAGAAGAGGGGACTATCTGAGAGTCTCATGAACTCAGAGGTGATTTTGAATCAGCTTGAGGAGCTAATAGAAGAGGAGGATCAAAGGAGCCTTCTAATGATTGGAGGAATTCAAATATTCCTGCCACATAGCCCAGAGGAGGCCAAAGTCTATGTTGCAGATGAAGCAATGACATCAAGGGAAAGATAGCCAATTAAGACTATCAAAGCAGAATTGGAGCAGGTATTTGAGACTACCCAAGCATAAGAAGAAGAGAATGAGTATTCTGAGGAATGGCTCAATATTTTCAGCCAGGAAACTGAAAAGACTGCAGCCTTTGAGATTTTAGAAGAAGAAGAAGAAGAAGCAGACAACATTAGTTTGGTTGATCTGTATGAACAAATTGAAGACCTGGAAGTGCAGAGTGTACACATCCAAGAGGTGAAGTTGGAAGCAGATGAAGAAGGCATGGGAGATCACAACAATCTACCCAATTACAGAAAAATTTTGCAGCCGAGGAGACTGAATGAACAAGGCCAACCATTGGAGTAGCTGGATGAAGTGATCAAGATGATCAGGGAGCTGATGATTAGGTCAGGAGAGACTGCCAACAAGGATAATTTGAGCAGAAGGAAATAAGAAGCAGCAACAACATAGAAGCAATAGAAAGAACAGGAAGATAGAGAAGATGAACAACTCTAGGATTTTTTTTGGGATCCAGGAGGATTTCCAAAGCTGAGATGGGAAGCTCATGAGCAGGAGCTCATGAATTTTTCAGCTAAGGAGTATGATGCAGGAGCATCTCTCCATGTTAGCCAACCAGCCAAGTCAGCACGTGCATCCAAGGTGGAAGAGAGGCGCAACCCTCGTCTTCAAATTTTCAATTCAAATGTAATTTAATGTCTTAGGCTGGTGAGTCGTGAAGCCGTACTTGGCACAGGCATAGAAGTAGGTAGGCCTTTAATGATTTGGAGGCTGAGATCTAGATCTAGATGGTGGCCTAGACAGTTCATTCAATGTAATTGAATAGGGTAGGTAGATTGGAGGGAAGACCTCAAAGAGCCCCCTCATGTAAATTATCTTTCATTGTAATTATATCTCGTAGTAGAGAGTCTGTGAGTAGAGAGAAGAAGAAAAGGAGTCGATACCTTGTTACAGTCCGTGCTTAGAACACCTTTGTAAAGAGACATTTTGATTAATATAAACTAGAGTAATTTTTCCTGCATATTGTCTGTGTTATGTGAATGTCTTTGTGTGTTCTTTATGGTGTAGATGTATGCTAGACATTTGTAGGGAGTTGTTTGATTTTCAGGCTTAAGAGGTTCTTTGTGGTTTCATGCCAGGAGGGAGTGACAGAGTACTGCAGTCTCTGAATACCAGTGCATAGATGCACTTCTGAACTCTGCAAAGTCAGACAAAGACGTGCTAGGAGGGCACAGTAGCTGAAATCAACAATTCAAAGGAAGACCTTTGAGGTTGTTGAACACCTCAGGAGGCAAGGCTATGGAGGAACACAGTTGCAGACAAAATCTCTAAGGAGTTCTATAAAGCTCTTCCAAGTGGGCATTGAGAAGGTGCAAGGGAGTGCACAGAGGAACTCTATTGTGAGTTCAGAAGAAGAAAAAAGCTATGAGGAGTTCTATAAAGATATTCCAGGTGGGCATTGAGCCAGTGCAAGGAGTGCACAGAAGAAGGAATATGTTGTGAGTTCTTAAGAAGTCAGAATCATCTAAGGATTCTTGACACTCTGCCAGGAGGGCATCGAGATAGTGTGTAGACAGACACAAGAAGAAAGAACTCTTTGAGTTCAGAAACAAGAGAAGAATCTACTGAAGGATTTTCGCAGGGTTGTTGAACACCCTGAGTACTCAGCAATAACTTGTTTGAGTAGAAGGATAGCCAGGAGGGCATCTGAATTCTCCATCTGAGGGAGAAAGAAAAAAACAGACGAATTTCCTTTTAAGGTCGAAGCTACAGGAAATCTTAGGACGGATAACACCTTGTGTGTGCCAAGGTTCTGTAAGAAGCGCAGAAGCCAAAGAATCCTTTGAGTACTCGAGGAGAGAAGCTCAAGAGGAACGACGCCATTGTGAGCACAGGCGAGACTTAATACTAAGAGCTCGCAGAAGCAAGGTAAAGGTTGAGGCCTTTAGCCATGGAGAAATCTCCCAAGTGCAGGTTCCATTGGATCAAGACAGAGAAGAGATCTGAGCCATCCGTCTGTGAGAGGATGCGTGTCACAGAATCATCCATTTTGGAGATTCAGGCACCGGGACTAACAAAGGTGAGCATCTTGACTTCGTGAGTAGCAAAGTCCTAAGAAAATATGAGCCATCTGATTGGAAGGACACGTGTCACAAGATTCTCTCTATTGGGGATTTGGACATCAGAGGTCAGAAAGGGAAGTTCTTTGACTTCGTGAGTGGCAAAGTCGCGAGAAGATTGGGACTGTCCATCTGAGGAGGACAAGTGGCATAGATCTATGGATCTCGTGAACTCAAAGGTTCGCAGGGTGAGAGCCCAAGAGTTGGGTGCTCTAAGTCGCGAAGTCATGAAATTGCGAGGAGTGGAGATAGCCATTGGATTCGGGTCAAGGGAGGACCGTTGGATCAAGAACCCCATCGCTTATCGCGTATTCAGGGGTTAGGAGGTAGAGAGGGGTCACTTTCAACATCAGAATTCATGAAGTGCCGAGAGCCGAGGCATAAGTGTGGACACGCGATAGAACCCCAAGGTGGGGCCTGCGTGATTGGAAGGTGAACACATGTCGCCTGGAGAAGGGAGTCAATACTGCATTGACTTCTCGCATCAAATGGATTCGTGAGATAAGAGCATAATATTTCAACCCTTCAACTCACGAAGTCGCGAGTAGCGAGAATGCAAGGAGAAAAGTCAACATCGCTTCTCGAGATTTCATGAAAGGAAGGTGCCAAAGTTGGACGTTGAGTGGCGAATAGTGAGAGGTGCTAGAACTTAGCCTAGCTGGCGGTCACGCTCAGAAGCATCTAACACAAAGGAGCCATAACCATTTTGTGATCTCGGGTATCGTGGGATTGGAGAAGGAAGAGTCGGAGTTTCAACTCGCGAACTCGCGAGGGAATGAGATTTTTGACAAGTGACTTTGGGGTTGGCCCTTGGTCATAGCGCCGTGGTCACTTGAAGAGAAAGGAGATCATGCCTGATGTTATTAGCATAGGGGAGTTCTCGAAGGACCTTTGGATCGAAAAGTGCAGATTCCAGGAGGTAGTCGAAAGAGCCGCTTCGGCTCATGAAATAGAGTGAGCGATCCTTAAGACCATGAGGTCGCCCAGAGACTCTCCCGAGGCAGAGGTGTGGAATATGCATCATCACTCCATTTCCTTTGCCTAAAATTCATATCCGTTTGAGTGAAGAGATGCTTTAAACATTGATGGTTTGTTTTGAGATCAAATTTTTTCTCCACTAGATAGTGCCTCCAAAGTTTCAGAGCTAGCATTACAGTTGGCGACTCTAAATAATGAGTAGTGTAAATCTCCTCGTGTTTCTTCAACATCCTTGATGCATAAGCTATCACTCCTCCACCCTACATTAGCATGGCCCCCAACCCTTGCTTCAAGGCATCTGTGCAGACAGTGATGTCCTTTTCCATATCCGACACTTGTAGAATTGGTGCACTAGTTAGTAACCTCTTAAGCTCGATGAATGCACTATCACATTCTTCTATCCATTCATACTTGACCCCCTTTCACTGCAAAGTGGTGATGGGTTTCTCTATTTTAGAGAACCCTTCCACAAATATCTGATAGTAACCTACTAGATCCATGAAGCTTCTTACCTCATGAGAATTTTTTGGCACTAGCCATTCCATAATGGCCTTTACCTTTTCTAAGTCCACAGAGATTCCTTCACCGAAAATGATATGACCTAAATAGTGGATTTATTTATGGAAGAAGGAACACTTCGACAACTTCCCATACAATTTTTTCTCTCTAAGGAAGGACAACACCACTCGTAATTGTTCCTCATGCTCTCTTTTATTTTTGGAATAGATGAGGATGTCATCTAGAAAGAATTGTACAAAGCGGCCTAAGTGCTTCTGGAATACACCATTCATGAGGCTCATGAATAATGCTGGCGCAATGGTCAATCCAGAAGGTACTAGAACAAACTTGTAATGCCCAAACCGAGTTCGAAAGGCATTTTTAGGATTATCGTCTTCCTTAATCCTTAACTAGTGATACCCTGATCGCAAATCAATCTTTGAGAATACCGCTGCTCCTTTCATCTGATCGAAGAGATCATCTATTCGTGGAATTGGGTACCTATTTTTCACTGTAGCATAGTTCGAGTCCCTGTAATCTATACACAGTCGTAAGGAACCATCCTTCTTCTTTACAAAAATTATTGGTGCACCCCAAGGTGAGACACTGGGTCTTATTAGTCCTAAGTTGAGTAGCTCTTTCAACTGCATCTGCAGCTCACAAAGATTTCACGCTATCATCCTATACGAAGTCTTGGAAATTGGTTCTGTAGCAAGCTTTAGCTCAATAGTAAAATCAAGCTCCCTCTCAGGATGTAACCTTGGTAACTCGTTCAGAAAAACATCCTTAAATTATGAAAATAACTTGTACTGATCCAAGGAAGGTCCTTTCCTTTCATTCACCACTTCAACGACATAAAGTCGACACCCTTGCCTCATGCATCACTTAACCTTCATAGTTGAAATAAATCATAGAGACACCTTTCTCCATACACCCTCTATATCTACTGGCCTTCCTTCATCGTCAACACAAAGCACCCTTTTTGCGAAACAATCTACAATAGCTCGATGGCCTTCTAACCAATCCATTCCAATGATTAGGTCATACTCCCCTAGAGTAGTGATGTATACCTTCATCTTGGTAGTACACACTCCCAGGTCTAATAGACAATTATCAACGCTAGGTCCTACCGCTTGTTTTTCCCCTAATGCCATCTCGACTTGTTTAAAGTCATCGTGCTCCTAGGCTGCCAACCGACTCTTTTCTAATGAAGATGGTGAAATGAAAATATCTGTAGCACCAGAATCAAATAAAATCTCAACATTGATATGATTTAGCATACGTCATGACTCCACCACCATGGATTGATGCTCTCCCTGGCAATTATTAACCGCTGCATAAATATGATTCCTGCCACTTGCTCTTCCCATTGGGGCCTTTCCTTATATATGCACAAATCCTTCTTACAACTCTGGGCAGTCACGTTGGTAATGGGGTCCTCCACACCCCCAAGACGTAACACGAGATGGAACCTGCTCACTACTCTGTGATGGTTTATGAAATGAATTCCTTCCCCTGGAACCCCTGCCCCTACTAGCTACTCCCTGAGATGGTCATGGACCTACCTACTATGTTGGTGATGAACGTGATGGTGCACTCATTTCCATTGATATACCAATGGTGATTGTCCTTGGTGTGACTCTATTACCATATGGAGGTGTCCTTAAGCTCCCTCCCCTGGAAAATGTCCCAGGGGTCTTCCCCACGAATCCAAGATGATGCATAAACGTCGATCTCATACCTCCATTTAAGTTCATGTGTTCCTCCACATAACATGCATTTTCGACTGCTTCTGCTACTGAAGACGGTTTCCACATCCACACCATGGCCCTTATCTTAGGGTTTAACCCATAGACAAAGTGTTCTTCCCGTGGTTGGTCATTATCCATGTATGAAACATATTTGATCAATTCCATAAACCTGATCTCGTATTCTTCTATGGTCCTGTTTCCCTGTACTAGAGCATGAAATGCTCCCACCTGTTGTTCCTCATAGTAAGCTGGTAGATATTTCCTTTGGAACCTCTCCTCAAAAATTTCCCAAGAGACACTATCTGGGGTAAGGTGAAATTACCTCTCCAGGTTGCCCCACCAGTTCAGGGCATTGTCTCTAAACTAAAAAATCGTTATCTCTGCCTTTGAAGTGGACGCATAGTCCCTTAAGGGGAAACACCTTGTCATGCCTTCCAACCATCCCTCTACACATTCACTGGCACTACCACCGACAAACTCTGGAAGTTTAATCTTCTGCGGTTCTCTAGTGAAGTCTTTGGGTGGAGGCCCTCCCCCTAAATCCCTCAACGCTTCAAGGTTACCCATTCCCGATGGTGGGGGCTCCACTTTGGTCCCTGATGGTTGATGTCGCTTTAAAGTCTCATCTATGGGCTCCAAAGAGCACATAATGAGAGTTAATTCAGGCGATGGTGGTTGCAGCGTTGGCAGTCCCTGCAATGATTCTCCTCTGCCTCGATTTCCTCTAGTCCTAACCATCTTGTATAATTGAATCTGCATCAACCAAGAGTTTGTTAGGGAGTGTCTAGGGAATTTCATATTTGCACAACTTAAACTTGAAAATAGGGTTAGGCGTAATTTTATTTTTTTTACTTGTATGTAAACAGACGTTACTCTCTTTAGGGGAAGTGGCTAGGTTAGGGTTAAATAATCTAAGCTCTATGTCTTCGACTAAGAAAACTATTGACTCCCTCGCCTGGTCACTACGCTAACACTGTACCATACTCATCAATTCCTCTAACTTACCTTCCCCATGTGCATGAAACCCCCTCTAAAATTTCTTTTAAAACCAGTTAATGTGATCTTGTACATAATTAATCATTAAGCTAAATCATTACATATGTACTTAATTATTAATAATTTGAGAGATGTACATTAACATTAATATTAATTATTAAATATTAAATCTAATTATTTAAATAATAATAAAAAATAATTAAATTTGAAATTGCTTTAAAATAACTACTAGTAATAAAAATTCAAACAACTCTATAAATAACAATATTGTTAGAAAGGAATATTATTTTAATTAAACAAATTAAATTATTTTAATTTGTTTAATTAAAATAATTAAAATATTTATAAATTAATTTTTTTTTTTAAATAATCAAGTAAAATAAAATAAAATAAATAAATAAAATAAAATTTAATTTAGAAATAAAATTAAATAAAGAAATTAAATAAAATTTAATTTAGAAATAAAATAAAATAAACAAATTAAATTATATAACAACAACAAATTAAAACCTAAATCATTACATAAATAATTTAATTCAATTTAATTAATAAAATACGTTAACTAGTGGGTGGAGGGTGGCAAAGTGGGTTCTTGCATTAGACCCACATGCCTCGTCCTCCCCCTTCCCATCACCTAAAACCCTACATGCCCCGCCCCCAAACCCTAGTCCCACACTCTTCCTCTATGCAATTGCGGTGAGGCCTCTTTCATTTTCGCTTTGTTTTTTTTTATTTGTTTTTGTCATTTGCTCAAGAGAGGATTTGGCCGCACAGTCCTTTGGCTATGCAACTACATTGATCTCCTTCCTATGGGAAAGATGCAATGTACAAGCCCTCGTGGGCTCCTCCTTTGTGGCTTGGCACATTGTCTTGGCTGCTGTTGAAGTCTGTAACCTTAGCCTTCAATGTTCGGGCCTGTAGTAGTCGTCGTGTCACCCTTTAGCTTTCGCTTTCAACCCTATGGCCACCACTGTCAAGTCTATGAGGGATGGTCATTGTGACTCGGCATCAGTTTGTAGATTGTGAGAAAGGGGACTCGAGAGGGTCATGTTGGTCTGTGATAGTGGGAGGAATGCTACGAAGAAACAATATGTGGGCACGTCAGTTGGTAGCCCTTGCCAAGACTTTGTATCGTGCAGGAGGTCTGGGGTTCGATCCCCACAGACTCCACTAAAATTATTCAAAGATTTGGCAAAGGCCTATGAATCCTCCCTTGGCCTGCGACTCTTACTCTCCCTTTTTTTTATCATTTATTTTTATATAAACACGTAGTGCAATATTATCTCCCCTTGTGAGCTCTATGTGTTTCTTCATGGGCACCTTAGTGTGAGCGATGCTCATCATGACTAGGCCCTCGATGCTTTTTTATCTACTTAGATCCTAGTCTCAGTACATGTGATAGGTAGAGTTGTGTTGGGCTTGGTGCCTGCTCTAGGCTTTCTATGGTTTATGTGTTCTTGCTAACCCATGACTATATGTGCAGGTGACTATCCTTGGAGGCTTGGCGTTGGCACTTTTGTTGGTTTATGTGTTGTTGAATTGTGGACTCAGTATATGTGTCAACTCACGGACTTCAGTGCTTGTATTTGGGTGTCAATTGGTTACTAGTCGCGGGTTCAAAACCCATGAGCCCGCACCTTCTTTTAAAAAAAAAAAATTGTTTGGGCCTGTGTAGTGCAACGCCTATAGGCTTGGCGCTATCCTATTGGTTGTGTGCTGGTGCGCTGGAGGCATAGTGCAAAAGAAAATTTCCCTCTGCGGAATCCTCTCTTGGTCGTGGCTTAGAGCTTAGCATGTGGAATGGAAGGGCTTGGTGCTCAGTGTTGGGGTTTTTCACTTACTGTGTGGACTTGTATGACTCGGACGTGATGTGAAAGAGCCTTGTGGGCTCCCTCCTCAATGGTTTGGTCTTACAGCTTGATCTTCAATGGTTTGCGCACAGATTATGGAATCTATTGCAGGCTTGGGTCTATACTCAAGCGCTAGGCATTTTGTGATGTGACTCAAAACTTGTGTGGACTTGAAGATTTAATATCAGGCTCGAATGTTTTCTTGTTTTATATTATTTTTTTTTTATTCAATTTTTCTATTTTTTTTTTAATGATGTGTATTGCAACACATGTGCTACTTATGGGCTTCACCGATGACACTTGGTATGATTGCATTTTCTCATGACTTGGTTCTTGTTGTATGTGTTGTTTACTACTTGGAGATTGGGCCACATCATAATAAATTATATAACACAACATAAAAATGAAAATACATACCTCTAACTCATGCTACTGTTGTTTTCCAACTGTGCCTGATATTTTGCCCAAATTCTCCAACTCTCCCTAATGCTCTGCCCAAAACCATCTAACCACCCAACTAGTTAGGAACATAGCCTCTCCATCTCCCTAGCTCCAGGATTCCGTAAGGATTCCTGGCCCCCAAGCCCAAAACTCCCAGCAACAGGTGCCCATTTGTAACAGTCCTACCACAAGATTCTCCAGCCAAAACCCGTAATACAGTCTTCCAATCTTACCCCCCCCAAAAAAAATAATCCTCCGCAAATGCCCCAATCCAGTCTCCTAATACAAAAATAATGCTCCCCGCCCAAAAGTCCCATTCTCCAGAGTGTTTTCCCCCTCATATCCTCCTTTTCATTTTTCCCCCATTCACTGCCTTCTTCCTTTCATTAAGACTCACCCACCTTATCCCCTTCTCCTTAATGGTTCCATCATTCGATATGTTAAGTTTTCTTTTAATAACTTAAATTTTTTTAAACTTAAATTCATTACCCAAATATTTAATGAATTAATTAATTAATATACATTAAACAATTAATAAGGACAATTAATTAATTAATTAATTAAACTTAATATACTTTAAACAATTATTTAACTATGACAATTAATTATTTAACTAGGGTTGTTACATATTTATATTAATTTTTTGAATGTAACATTTTCATTTGTTTCATTTTTTGCATAATATCTTTTGTTTATTTATTTACTTATATATAAATATCATGGTAGTAATTATGTGTAATTTCAAACAATTAGGTAAGTACAAAGTTAAATATATGAATACAAATCAAGAAGAAGAAGACGAAGAAAACATTTACAATCATGAGAGAAGAGAATTTTTTTTCTTGTACGAGTCAGTCTCGGAACTCCATGCTCTTTATAGAGCTTCATTTTATCCCTTCTCAAGGTCCTTCAACATCTCAATGATTGAGACATCATTTGAGCCCTTCTTAGGGTTCCTAACGTCCCCATGCTTGGGACATCCTCTGCGCCCTTCTCATGGCCACTTGTGAACGAAAATAATGTGACCACAAAGAAAACCCTCTAGTGAGGAGTCAACTTCTCCCATGTCTACTAAAGTTCAAGATTTGGCATCATATCTGCATGAGTTGCTTCGACTATAACAGGCGCCGACCTCAACCATTGATGCAACTAGACACCTTCTTTCACTTGTTGAAATTCACCAAGAAAATGAATGCAAAGACTTTCGATTCTTGGATCCACAGTCTCTCCACCTACTTCAATGCTTATCGAGAGAGGAAATAAGGCACTAAATTACAAATATCCATCTTGCAACTTGAAGGAATCCCTCAAGTCTTGTGGGATACTAAACTGGAACATTTTGAATTAGTCATTGAGTTTGGTACACCTCCATTTTCGAAAACTAGACAATTTAATTCTTGGGACGCTTTTTTTCACACCTTACTTAAGCGTTTCTATCCCTCGGGATATCTCCTGAATATTCTCACCAAATTTTTTCATCTCTAAAAACTATCCACCTAGTCCATACAAAGCTATATTGACGTCTTCTACAGATTGTGCATACAACTACATATCAACGATCCTGACAAGGTATTAATAATCAAGTTTAAATTTGGTTTATTACTACCTCTCCTTCACGAATTTGATCTCTTTGAAATATCCTCCCTGGACAAGGCCTTCTTATTGGCCTTGGTCATGGAACGTAAGGTCACCCCTTGAATACTCTCACCACAAATATGACCCCCATTTTCCAATCGGAGCCCTTCGTATACCCAAGCTTACACTTCTTCTTCTTTTGCGCCATGGTGTACTTTTCACAAGACAAACTGCCACAACTCTATCGACTTTCATTCCATTAAAAATATATGGACCAATAAAACTTTGTTTGCAGATATTCCTCCCACTGAAATCCCTAAACAACCAGAAATGATATCTCTGAACAACCCCATATAAGAAAACCCCTCCCTCATCCTCATGACTACTCTTGAACCAGGTCACACTAACATTCCTCTCTTTACACATGACTTTAAAATTAGACATGAACTCACCACTCTAGTTTTGGAAAACAGAAACCAGAAGAATCATGTTTCCAAAGACTTAGTTCAACATTTGCAACTTCCCACCACCCCTCACCTAGATCCCTATCAACTTGTATTGGTAAAAATTGGAGGACCACGTATCATTGTTGCCCGATGCTCCACCATAGCATTTTCTATTGGACCCTTTAGAGATATCATGGTCTGTGATATATGGTGTCTACCTAGTGTTGGGTCTCCCCTACCAACAAGAGTTACATGTCGTGTACCATGAAAAAACCCATCTGTACAAACATCATCATGAAGGGAGAGCCTATGTTATTATGTTCATGGATCACACTTACCCTCCGACGTGTCCTAGGAAATAAGAAACTAACCATGTCATTCACAAAAAATATGTCTCTCTATGTTTAGTATACCCTGTTAATCCCAAGAACCTCACTAATTAAGGACCTCCTACAATACTCCCTCTTCTCCATTAGTTTGCAGATGTCTTTTAGTCTCCCATAGGGCTACCACCCTCTCGATCCATTGCACACTACATCAACCTCATTGCTAGCACATGATTTCCCAACGCTCCATCATATCGACTTTCCCCCAAAGAGGCTATTGAAATTGAACGAAAAATTGGCCAACTCCTCGAATCTGGCCATATTCAACCCTCCTCCTCCCAATGCACCTCTCTATATTTCATTATCCCAAAGAAGGAGACTGTCGAATGGCATCTCGTTACCGATTACCATGCTCTTAACAAAGTCACCATTAAAAACCATTATCTTTTACCTCAGATTGAGGATTTGCTCGACCACTTACAAGGGGCCTCCTTATTCATCAAGATGGATTTGACCTTTGGCTATCATCAAGTGTGCATGAATCCAAAAAATATATCGAAGACAACATTCAAGACCAAGTTTGGTATTTATGGGTGGCTAGTCGTGCCCTTTGGTATGACCAATGCACTGACAACAATCATGTGACTCATCAATGACGTCTTCTGGGCACACTTGGGTAAGAATATAGTTATTTATCTTTACAATATTTTAATTTTCAGTAGGTTCTAAGATGCACATCTTTAGTATGTCTCCACAGTTTTGGAATTACTAAGGAAACATCACCTTGAAGTGAAGGAAAATAAATCCTACTTTGTGCAATCTTATGTTAAATATTTAGGATTCATTGTGGATCGAACATGGGTGCATCCATATCCCTCCCATGTGTAGTCCATATCTCAATGGGAAGTGCTAACCAATGCTCCTATGCTCAAAATTTTATGGGTGGCATTAATTTCTATAGGAAAATTTTTAAGCCATTTCTCTGACATGGCTCATTCATTGCACCAATTAGCCAATGAAGCCAAGTTCATATGGAATTCAAACACACAATAACAACACTTTGAGAAGTTAAAGACAACATTATGATCTGCTCCAGTCCTTTACTTGCCAAATTTGGAACAACCTTTTGAAATTAAGACAGAGTTTGGTATTAGAGCAGTACTTAAACAGGAGGTCACCCAATGGAATACCACTAAAAGAACCTTTTTGAAGAAAAAATCAATTACAATACCTGAAACAAAGAATTATACAACTTGGTGTAAGAATTGACGCCGTGGACCCATTATATTTCAGGAAAGAAACCATTATGCACACAGATCATCACCTTCACATCTTCATCAACTAGCAGAGTAAAATGCAGGGGCATTTGAAGTGGAAAACATACATACAATAGTTCCATTTTTTCATCAAATACAGGAGAGAAGTAACTAACAAGATGACTTCATTATTAAGTTGACCACCATGCATATCTTAGCAGTGAGATGTGCACCATATGATGCATGGAAATGAATGTATGAAGGAGATCCATACTTCAAAGATATTTGGGTAGCATTGCAACAACCAATAACCATCAATCAAAAACATTTTATTGATTATAACATGCATACCACAATCTGAGGATTGTTTTCTCATCAGAGAGGCATATGCTTCATCCAACGACGAACATTTCGGTATAGCCAAAACAATTCTCAACCTCTAGCGCCACTTCCATTGGCCAACTATCCCGCAGATAGAACGCTTCATTCACACTTGTTGATAAAGAATCGACTAGTACCTTAATATAAACTTCTTGAAAGTATATATATCTTTTAGCGAAATAGTGATGCTTAATAATTTTCAATAATTCTTTCATTGTATTTCCTCTTTTCCGTTACCATTGTTTTCTTCACAATTTACTCAATTAATCATTTTTATATAAGAAGGTTAATTATTCACTTTATTGATGGACTAAATCAATGAGGTTAATACTTAGTCAAATGGCTTAATTTTTTTCAAAATTTTTAAAAAACTTTAACTATTTTAAAAGGTCCATTCTAGAGTGGAATATATGGTTGAAGACATGTTATATACATTATATAGAACTCATGCATTTAAATACGTGATATTACTAATATCCACTCTATATGGTTGGACTATATGGTTGAAGACATGTTATATATATTATATAAAACTCATGCATTTAACTACATGATATTATTAGTATCCCCGGGACTATCTACGTCCACCAATGATCTCTTCCATACAATTTAATTTATAAATGTTATAAACTTATGCCTACTATTTCATGCATTTGAGAAACATCATTCTATACAAGGATTTACTCCATATACTTAGTTATGATATATAATACTCAATTATTTAATAGTGTACATGCATTCATTAAAAAAAATCAATTAAGTTTATGAAAATCGCGTGGACTCATTAGGTTCTAATACCATATGTAATTCCCATCCTAGTCAACTTAAACCTAAACCCCAAATTCCATATTTTTCTTTTTTAACTTGATTGCTTATTAGATTTCTTCAACTTTCTGCAAAATTTCATGATGTCGTCTAACTAGTTTAACCTTTTATATTAATATCACGTTAAATAATTTTCTTAGTTTACTCTCCTTATTTGTACCTGATCTTTAATGTATTAAGGATTAATGACTACCAACTAAATTTTTCCTTTTCTCACACTTTAACTACCAACTAAATTAAGGTATACTACAGAAAAGAAAATAATCTAACTATTAGGGTGAGACGCCACATTCACTTTAACATTAAGTGGTGATAAAAATTATTACATTCACTGTAAACAAAATTTTACCCTCTACTTGAATCCAACCATTCTATAATTATCAAGGTGTAAGTAAAGAACAATCCAAAACTAGTTATTATAATGGAACTAAATATTTTCAGTCCCACTAAAATCGTCATGCGTCTCCCTTCCAGTTGCTAGACGTGGTGCTGAAGAAAATTAGCATTACGAACTGAAATGTCATATAATTATCAAGGTGTAGGTAAAGAATAATCCAAAACTACTTATTACAATGGAACTAAATATTTTCAGTCCCACTAAAATCTTCATGCGTCCAGTTTCTACACGTGATGCTAAAGAAAATTGAAATGTCATAATGTCATAATGACTGTGATTTGCGTGGATATGATTGTGTTGGTATGGGGTAGGAGATTCACTATTGCCTACTCTTCCTGAATGTTGTTGTTGGACCCCTACAGACTTCCTTCGAATGGCTGGACTAATTCCCATAGGTTAAGTAGATCAAATTACACCAATCATTTATGTCATGGCTGGGACGCTCCCATTCTCCTAGCCAATCTCACAACACAAAAAACCAGTGAACGCTCGGAGGTGAGAATATACCTATGTTGGTATTTTCCTAAGAGTAGATTCTGTGGAAATGGAAAGATTCGAGCAATATGCCAGCGCTAGATATGGAGACCTGATACTTTAGTTAAGGGAGTTGGTAGTTTGATCGGCTTTACTTTTTAACACATAGTCTACTAAAACACTAACTGTAATTTCTATCGGTTAACCCGTAACTTATGTCGATACCGTACATTAAATTTTCCATCGCGATTCATTTGCAAATATGTATCTGACTATCGACTATGGAGGCTCGCTTTGACTGTTGATTCCCTTAGGTCTAGTATTCATTATTATTAATTATTGTGACATCAGTTCATCTCAAATATTGGATGTAACAAGATCGCTTATGTTCTCCTGGGAGAATCAATAGGTAGGTTAGCATCGTTATGTGAAATTAATCACACCTACCCTCATTTACTTTTCCATAGAAATTTCTTCTCTCCTAGCCTGTCAATTCTTTCAAGCACGGGAATTTTGATTTTTTCTAGCTCTTTCCATTTTACTTTTCCTCGAGTCAATGTATACATAAATACATAACTGTCTTAAATGTAAAAGTTAATTGCAATTAATATTTTCTATTTTCCTTTTGCTAGGCATATATGAGTAGAAGAGAGCGTAGTTTTAGAAAACAATATATGTAAAAAACAACTAAGTGAAAAGTGGAGAAGTTGAATTGTTGCAGCAACAATAGGTTGAGAAGCAGTCAAGAAACATGGGACTCTGTTTTTTTTTTTAATATAAGTCTTATGAATTAAGAACAACTCTGTATACTTGTTTATGAAGTCAAAGTTTGTAAGATTTATAATATATTAAATATAAATCTTTTTATTCTCCATTCTTGTATTTTATGTATGTTATTTCTGGGCATTGTTTTTCTTTTTAGTATCCTCTATCTCTTTCCTCTAAGTGGAATCAGATTCAAAGTCATTAAAATTGAAGTTTTTTTAAAAGTTTTCAATGTCTAGCAAAATATTTACAATCTTACAATCAACAATGGCAGCTCCAAGCACAAGTTTGACAAACTCACAAATTCCCGAGTTCACTGAAAAAAATTATGATTATTGATAAATAGCCCATCAAACATAAGTGAGAACGCAAGTGGAAGATGCCACAATCAAATATCAACTCAAAATGAACGTCAAGGCCAAAGGTATGATAAATATCAGTTAAATATAACTATTGTAAAAAATATGGTAATTACTTAAATGAATGTAGAAAAAAATAATATGATTCTAGGTAAAAAGAAATGCAAAATTTATCAAAAAAAACCAAAATTAGGGAGTATGTTTTTTAGCTTGCAACGTTGCACAAGAAAATGAGAAGGATATATGGATTTTAGACTTAGGTTGTAGGAATCATATGACAGGGAATCTAGAAATGTTTTCCAATTTGGATCAAAGTGTAAAATAAGAAGTCACATGGGGAAATGACAACAATGTTTCAGTTATGGAAAAAGAAAACATCAATATTCTAACCAAAAAGGGGGATAAAAAGTATATTTTTGATGTGTGATTTGTTAATGGATTGAATCATAACTTGATGAGCATTGAGCACCTTCTTCAAAACAGGTACACAATATTTTTCAGAAACAAACAACGAACAATTCTACATAAATATCCAAGTAATCAACTTATGGCTAAAGTCCAAATGAGCAACAATATAATGTTTTTCATGAAGATAAAACTAGATATGAAGGTAGAATTGGCTTAAGGATCCACTTCAACAAACTCACAAGAGAATGAAGAGAACAAACAACGAACAATTCTACATAAATATCCAAGTAATCAACTTATAGCTAAAGTCCAAATGAGCAACAATAGAATGTTTTTCCTAAAGATAAAACTAGATATGAAGCATGGATGATTTTAGGGGCTAAATTTCGCTCATGGGCTAATTTTCCATGGTTTTTCCAAAAACGAGATTCGCTATTTTAAAAATTATTCGCCCAAATTCTATAGGATAAAATTATTTTACCTTAAAAATCACCAAAAGTTTATAAAAATTATATAAAATCGTTAGAAATTTGAATATTTTTACAAAAATATCGCCAAACATTTATAGTTGGTATATGAAGGATTAGTAAGATTCGCCAAGGTTTCTAGATTTTAAAATAAATTTCCATCCTTAAAATCATCCCTGATATGAAGGTAGAATTGGCTCAAGGATCCCATTCAACAAACTCACAAGAGAATTAAGAGAAAACTGTAGCAGTCACTAAAGTAATATTTCAAGCAGAAATTAAATATGTAAATTGGCGACATATAAAATTTGGACACCTAAATGTTGGAGGATTAAACTTATGGTACAAGAAAATAATGGTAAAGGGGTTACCACTAATAGAAAAACCAGATAGAATATGTGAAGGTTTCATTTTTGGAAAACAACATAGGGATTCATTTTCAGCAAGGAAGTAAATTCGTGCAAACAAACCATTGGAGATTCTTCATTCATATTTTTGTGGACCAATGCAAAAACTCTCAATTGGTGGAAGTTACTACTTATTGACATTCATAGATGACTACATAAGAAAAACATGGGTCTACTTTCTAAGGCATAAGAATGAAGTGTTTGATTATTTTCGTCAATTCAAAACCCTTGTTGAGAAGCAAAGTGGGAATTACATCAAATCATTGATAGCAAATAGGGGCAGTGAATACATTTCAAATTACTTCATAAGGATTTTCAAAGACCATGGAATTCACAAATAATTTACCACTAGGTACACCTGTCAAGAAAATGGAGTAGTTGAAAGAAAAAATAGAACAATCATGGAAATGGAAAGGATCATGTTAAAAGAAAAGAATTTATCAAATGAATATTGGGCTGGAGTTGTAGCATGTGCAACATATATTATGAATATATGTCCCACTAACAATTTCATTAATATGATTATGGAAGAATCATGGAGTGGGATAAAACACAATGTTTCTCACAAGAGGGTATTGAGATGTGTATCATACACACATGTACCATATGAATTGAGAATAAAATTATATAACAAAGGAGACAAAACCATATTTGTGGGATATAGTGTTGAATCAAAGGAATAAAAATTGTACAATCCAATAACCAAAAAATTCATAATCAACAGAGATGTGCAGTTCATAGAAGATGAAGCATGGGATGGAAGTTTTGATAAAACAAACAATATTACAATGAACTTACCACAAGAAGAAAAAAAAAATCTTATACTAGCAAGTTCTCCTTCAAATGTGACTCCTTCCACACCAATTCAAGCTCAACCAATTGGTCAAATGACACCTTCATCAAGGATAAAAACAAATTCACACACTCAAGCAAATAATCTGTCAAATGTGCAACAAAAAACATCTCAAATTGGTACTCTTTTGGATGGACCATCACGTCCACATTCTACAAGTTCAAGTGATATGTCAAACCCCACACTAAATAGCTTAAGGAAGAAAAAAATAGAACAATCATGGAAATGGAAAGGATTATGTTAAAAGAAAAGCATTTGTTAAATGAATATTGGGTTGAAGTTGTATCATGTGCAACATATATTATGAATATATGTCCCACTAAAAATTTCATTAATATGATTCTGGAAGAATCATGGAGTGGAATAAAACACAATGATTCTCACAAGAGGGTATTTGGATGTGTATCATATGCACATGTACCATATGAATTGAGAATAAAATTATATAACAAAGGCAACAAAACCATATTTGTGGGATATAGTGTTGAACCAAAGGAATACAAATTGTACAATCCAATAACCAAAAAAGTCATAATCAACAAAGATGTGCAGTTCATAGAAGATGAAGCATGGGATGAAAGAGAAAATAGAACAATCATGGAAATGGAAAGGATCGTGTTAAAAGAAAATCATTTGTCAAATGAGTATTGGGATAAAGTTGTAGCATGTGCAACATATATTATGAATATATGTCCCACTAAAAATTTCATTAATATGATTCTGGAAGAATCATGGAGTGGAAGAAAACACAATGTTTCTCACAAGAGGGTATTTGGATGTGTATCATACGCACACGTACCATATGAATTGAGATGAAATTATATAACAAATGAGACAAAACCATATTTGTGGGATATAGTGTTGAATCAAAGGAATAAAAATTGTACAATCCAATAACCAAAAAGGTGATAATCAACAGAGATGTGCAGTTCATAGAAGATGAAGCATGGGATGGAATTTTTCATAAAACAAACAATATTACAACGAACTTACCAGAAGAAGAAAAATAATATCTTATACCAGTAGGTGCTCCTTCAAATGTGACTCCTTCCACGCCAATTCAAGCTCAACCAAGTGATCAAATGACACCTTCATCAAGGATAAGAACAACTTCACACACTCAAGCAAATAATCTGTTAAATGTGCAACAAAAACCATCTCAAATTGGTACTCTTGGTGATGGACCATCATGTCCACATTATACAAGTTCAAGTGATATGTCAAACCCCACACTAAATATATTAAGGAAGAAAAAAATTAGAAGTTTAAGAGACATTTATGAGCAAAATGAAGGTGAAAAAAATGCAGGCCTGAATTTTGTTTTTTCTTTATATTCACATATAGATGATCATATTCATTTTGAAGAAGCAATTAAGGAAGAAGAATGGGTAAATGAAATGGATGAAGAAATAGATGGTATATAAAAGAATCAAACATGGGAATTAGTGAGTCGTCCACAAGGAAAAGAGGTGATAGGAGTGAAGTTTGTTTACGAGATAAAATTGAATGGAAACGGTGATGTGAAAAACCATAAGACAAGGCTTGTAGAAAACTGTTATTCACAACAACCTCAGGTAGATTATAATGAGACATTTTCACCCATAGTCTGTTTAGACACTGTGAGGAAAATATTATCCATAGTGGCTCAAAACAAGTTTGAATTATATCAAATGCATGTGAAATCAACATTCCTAAATGGTTTCTTAGAAAAATAGGTTTATGTTGAGTAACCACCTGGATAAGAGATTTTGGGAAATGAAAACAAAGTTTACAAAGTGAAGAAGGAACTCTATGGACTTAAACAAGCCCCAAGTACTTGGTATAGTAGAATTGATAGTTATATTTTAAAAAATGGTTTCAATAGGTGCAACAGTAAGCCTACATTGTACACCGAGATGAGTGACCAAGGTGAGCTTATAATTTTTTTCTTATATTTTGATGACTTGATATTCATACGTGATTTATCAATTGACATGTTCAAATTAACTACAAAAAAGGAATTTGAGATGACTCATTTGGGTTTAATGAGGTACTTCTTGGTATAGAGGTAAATCAGAATGAAAAATGAATATCCATTTCACAGTATGAGTATGCTAATGAAATTTTTAAGAGGTTTAACATGATGAATTGCAAATAAATCCCAACACATATTGTAACAACCCCATCGTTATGACTACATGTGATCCAACGCAAAAGTAATTTTTTTTTTTTTAAAGAAGGAAGTCCACAACGAAAATAGTTAAAAAGCACAACTTGACAATGAACACAACATACGCAGATCATGCAACCGACAACAATGACTCAACATACTAACACATCATGCCACTCGATGAAACGTGAAATAATCAATAGACAGATAAAATGACTACCCTCCCTACACAAGAAAGACAACGCCTACAAGATAAGGGACAGCATCGATAACCCGACACAACAGCTTTGAAAACTAGTAACTAAAAACTTCTACAATGTGTAAAACCAAATGCATTTAGGCATTACAGAACGAGGTACCAAAATCAATTACAACAAACAACATGCCCACATCAGGAAGCATGAGACTTCGACCATGTCATCAGGGCACAGAATGATTGCCTCATTAGGAATCAGGCCATCACAAGCGGTAGGAGAGGCAGTAACCAAGGCACAACATAACCTATCTAGACCAATAACCCAAGAAAAATCCAATGCTCTGGGAGACAAAATTAACTGTCAAAATACATGAAGACTAAACCCAAGCACCCTATCGACAAGTAAATAAGACACAAGGAAAATCAGACTACTATAACAATCATACAACACATTAAATTCCTTGCACAACAAATTCTATTGCAACATACTTTAATTAAAGTACGTGATTATACATCGATGAAATATTCCCTCGAGAATCCATTCTACAATAACATGCTATCTATTAATAAGAATTCACCAATCAACAGATCTTTACCCTCACCATTTTAAAAAGAAACAAAAAGAATCCAAAGTAGATTATGTTAGTAGTACGCGGGGATACCATACTAACCATTCATTTGTTACTAAATTGTTGTTTATCAATTATTTCACTATCTAACAATAATTTATCCACCTATTACTATTTGCAGTCAACAACAACATCGCAGTCTATTAAACACATGATATTGCTATCTAGAAAATACATAAAATCATTTTCATCTTATGAAATGTTGTCTATCATAAAAATTTGTTTTCCATTATAAATTGGATGAAAACGCAATCATGTTCAACAGTAATCACAACACTGTCATTCCCATAATATAATATTGTCCTTCACCTACAAAACACTCACATTCACATGCAAAACATTGTCTTTTCCTATTTGTTGTCAATAATCAATGGTGTTTCCCATTAACAAGTGTAATGATGATAACACATTCTAACTATAATATCTTTGTCTATTAATAAATGATTGTATAAAATTTATCTTGTTGTCTATAAAAGTTTTATTGTAAATGATATTAAATCGTTATCTAAATTATTGTTGTTAATTAATTAAGATTTATTGTCATACAATCATTGGCATACATTATATATGATATTGCTATCGAGGATATGGTTATCGTTGTTAATACTATCACTATCATATGATACATAAATGATTGTTATCCATGATATCGCTATATATCAATAATATCACTGTGTTTTTTTTTTAAATATATAAATGTGTAACTAAAGAACAATAAAACTATCAATAAAATGTTGTGTAAACCGATGAAGTCATTGTCTAAACAACCGATAAATTTGTTGTCTAAAAATTTCGTTGTCAGACAAACAATTTCAATGTCCATAAAATTTGTTGACTATATAAAGGAATTAATCAAATATATTCGTTGTCAATCAATCAAGATTACTGTCCATTAATAAATCTAAGTCAATAATGATATCTCTCTCCATTAATAATTTTTCTGTCCATTGTTATTCGTCGTCAACAACATTAAAAGCCCAGGTATCAACAATGAAATTCACCGGTAAATATATCGTTGTGTAGCAGGAGTATTCATAGATGAAATATAACTATATATGCCACGAAATTAATTGTGTGAATGTTGTGTAATGTGCCACGTAAATCTTAGTGTGATTGTTGTGTAATGTGCCACAAAATTCTTAGTGTGATTGTTGTGTAATGTGCCCCAAAATTAGTGGTGTGAATGTTGGGTAATGTGTCATGAAAATCGTGTGTAACTGTTGTGTAAAGGATGGGTAAATCGCCCATAATTTAGTGGTGTGAAGGCTGACTAAAGACTCCAAGAAAACTAAGAGATAATCAATCACAAGAAAATGGAGAAGTAATCAATTACCAGAAAACAGAGATGTAATCAATCACAAGAAAACGCAGAGAGTTACTATACAAGCGCATATATTTATCATAGTTTAAACAATTAAAACATGGAGTGGAATCATAGTTTAGTCAATCAAGACAAATATTTTAATCAGAGTTTAATCATAAGATAAAAATGCAGAGATAAGTCAGGGATAGACAATTGGGTGAAATTTATCCTTCACTTATTATCCATGCACATGAAAGCATGAAATTTGAATCTATAATTCTTTGAACACCATAGTGACAACCGTCGATTCAGATCCTAGTCGACTGCTTAGCGATGAACTAATAACTTAAGGGATAAGGGATAGAATATAAAAACAATTTATTTCTCGTATTAATCAATAAAAACAAATGTAGAGAAGTCCTTGCAATCATGGGTTGGGATCTCCACAAGAAATCAATTCAAATATAGTGAACATAAGACTGGGATTACTTTAAGTTCTTTGATTATAAAATGCTAGGCTCATCAAGAATAATTGTTGAAGATAAAAATTAAATCTCTGGACAGTGTTACTCTAAATAAAACATAATCCTTAACATAGTAGAAGCACAGTATTGAAGGCGTAGGAACAATAATTAAAATACCATTCAATACAAATATACACATACGTATCGTAGCCTAATTGTGAACGCTCCGAAGTCATTGTCCCACGTGATCTCCTTCCATATCCCACTTGCCAACCGATGTGACCTCACCGGTACCTCCCAGCCAACGCTAGTGGTAATCTTCTTCCCCTTGAGCCCCCCGATCCGCAAAGGGACCACACACATAACACTAGATAATGATATCACCTAGATCACCTTGCAAGGTCAAGCTACCACTCGTTACTCGAGATGGGTATCCCAACTCCCACAAGAGAAAGTTCATCTGAGGTAAACTTATAACGTTACACAAAAATATCCGATGCATACTCCTCCTCCTCCTCCATCCTTTTTATAGAGTTTTTAAGTAATTAGTTTCCCAAATTCTCATTAAATTCCTTTTTCAATTAATTAATTTTGAAAAACCTCTCCAATTCACAAGTTGTCTAATCCCCTAGTTGCACCAGAAAATCAATTTTATTAATTAATTAAATATTCCTATTTCCCTCATCCACCTAAGAGCATTCCTAAAAATGTTCATTGGTCTCCCAAAATTCCCTTACACTTCTTAAATGACTTACACCTTACTTAATTCCTAGTTGAGTTCATAATTAGAAAGTTTCAAATGCAAGATTCCTTACTAAGTTAGACATTCAATGTTTTATTTACATGTCCCCTTTTCTTTAAGTTTCCCCCTTTTTATTTTTTTATTAAAAATTAATTTAGCAAGAGTAGATAAAACAACCATCTACCCTTTTTCCTTTTTAATTAAAAATTGATTTAGCAAGCGTAGATAAAAAAAACAACCATTACCCATTTTTAAAAAAAAATTCCTCCATTATAATTTTGACTTTAATAAATAAGTTTGAATTTCTTACCCCCTTTCTTCTTACATGTTTATTTATTATTATTATTATTTTGACCATGTGTTCTACTTAGACCTAGCTTTTAATTTCACTAGGTTAGGTGACATTTTTCTTTTTTAAGGAAAATTGTTTTTAAACCTTACTTATCATATTATTCATTTTAAGGATGAATATGTTTATTCACTTACCCGTTAAAATCATGACGTTCCCTTCAGGGTGCCACTCTCCTCTTTATGTTTTCCTTGTGCGACATGCCCTCTAGGACATACTACATTCTCCAAGGGTGCCACTCGCTTATTGACTGACTTTGGTAGACGTCAAACCCATGGAGTCAATACTTCACCAGGTGATATTGTGGGAGACTATGGTCCTCTAAGGAATAAGGCCCCTTTGTTATTGCGCACCCCTTAGAATCATCTTGAGAGACTGTCACAGTTTTCCCTCGTGACATCTTAGGTCTTCTTGAATTAGGTAATCGTTAACCTACAGTTCGAGCCACAACGAGAGTGCTAGTAGGTTGTGGTAGGGATACTACCACACCTCTCCCTCATGTTTATGGTTTTTGTGCATGACCCCTCTACTTCACATGTGAGCCTGGTCGAAAAACTATCGTTAGCCTACATCCATCAATGAATCATGTCAGCAATAGTAGTCAATCATCATAACATCTAATCATATGTACATATGTCACATCAACAACATTCAAACTCCAATTTTCCACACCTTGACTCTATCCAGAGTACAAGGGGTTTCATCGATGCCTCTGCATCATCAATGTACAGAGTCCTCCACACTCAGGAGAACCCAGTTAATAGAACCTGTCTATGTAAATACAACAAAATAACTTGTCATCAAGTCCATCATATCTCATAATCATAATAAAAATGACCAATAGTATAATAACCTAGATCACTTGCAAGCAAGTTCCCTCAAAGAATGAGTTTTCTCAGTGTGTGGAAGAGAGGGATGTTACATACACCACCTCTGGTCTAAACTTCGTCCCAAATTTTCACAGTATATAAGTGTTGAAAAAAAATGTATCATAGTATCATAAGTCTACCTATCAAACAAAAATGGAAACTGTAGATGCATATCATATATGTCCTCCCAGGTCACCGAGTACGAACTATAGTTGTCTCACTTGACCTTAACCTGATCCACTGTTCGACATCATGGTTTTGGAATGCGATGGTCCAGGATGTGGATTGGCTCCACTATGAGGGCACCCTCATCAGATACCTGCAAAGAAATCATGTCAATAACATGTGTAGGATCACCAATATAATGTCTCAAAATAGATACGTGAAAAACATCGTTCATATGCCTCAAAGAATCAGACAAGGCTAGTCGATAGGCCACAGGCCCCTTCCTTTCCATAATATCGAAAGGTCCCATGAACCTAGGAGAGAGCTTAGCACCCCTTCAATACTTGATAGAACTCTTAAGCAGTTTCACCTGCAAGAAGACTCGATCGCCAACTTTGTAACTACGGTCGACACGATGCACATCAACATAACTCTTTTTTCGATCCTGCAGTTCCTTGATCCTTTGTCTTATTGTTTTCATCTGATATTCCATTTCTTGGATCTCTTATGTTCCCACCAAGATTCTATCCTCAAGATGATCCAAAATCAAAGGCGTCTGACATGGTTGCCCGTAAAGAAACTTGAAAGATACCATCTTAATGGTTCTTTGATAACTTTTGTTATATGCGAATTCTACCAGTGGCAAGAATTCCTCCCAACGATTTTTTTGGTCCATGACATACATGCGCAACATGTCCTCCAAGATTTGGTTTGTTCATTCGGTCTGCTTGTCTGTGTCTGGGTGAGACATGGTACTAAAGTTAAGTTGGGTTCCCAAGGCCTCTTGGAAACTAGTCCAAAATCATCTAGTAAACATAGATCCTCGATCATATATAATCCTCTTAGACACACCATGTGGTCTCACAATGTCACTAATGAAAGCTCTATCTATGTCAGGTGCCTGATATGTTATATGCACAGGAATAAAATGAGCACTCTTCATCTGAGTTTCGACTACCACAAAAATCGAGTTGTGTCTCCTTGTCCTCAGTGGTAATCCAACAATGAAATCCATTGAAATGACCTCCCATTTCAATTCCGTAATAGCATGTGGTTGTATTAATCATACTAGATGTCTATGTTTAGCCTTCACATGCTAACATTATAAACATCTTTCCACCTAGTTGAATATGGGTGCCTTCATTCCATTCCATAAGAATAAGGGTTTAAGGTATTCCCTCATATTTGTGATTGACGGGGGAGCCATCTACACTGCCTTGTGATCCTAGTTTGGGATCAAAATCCTCAACTTGTTGTTCGATGGTATGTAAATTTGATTTTAAAATCTCAATAATCCATCGTCGTCCAACGTAAATCCTTCAAATCTTGGTACCATTATTGTGTTTTGTCCAATAAAATCCTTGGTGTCTTTGTACTAGTCATCGTTGCGCTGTAATGTTAGAATCTTCTCATATAGATTCATTTGAAGAGGCATCACAAAAAATCTGCGTTGTCTCTGACTCAATGCATCAACCACTATGTTCATTATTCCCTTTATGTAAGTAATCTCGAAATTGTACTATCTAAGCAATTCTGACCAACGTCGTTGTCGCGTGTTCAAGTCTCTTTGTGTAAACATGTTTTATAGTCAACAATGGTCCATTTTTAGTTCGAATTTTCGTCCAATAAGGGAGTGTCTCCAAACTCTCAAGGCATAAAAAATGGCTAACAACTCCAAATCATGTGTCACATAGTTCTCCTCATGCCTTCTCAACTTCCTCAAGATGTAAGAGATCACTCGACCATCTTGCATCAAGAATCTGCCTAAGCCATCCTTGGATGCGTCAGTGCATACCAAGAATTTCGCATCCATGTTGGGGACCTTTAGTATTGGTGTTGTTGTCAACAACTCCTTGAGCCTCTGAAATGATTCCATGCATTTCTCGATTCCAAAAAAAATTCTTGTTCTTCTTCTGCAATTTCATAATCGGATTTTCTATCTTAAAAACTCCCTCGACGAACTGTTGATAGTATCCTCCTAAACCCATGAGGCTATGCACTTCCAGGAAATTCTTCGATGCATTAAATTCCATAAAATCCTTGACCTTTGTTGAATCCAAAGCGATAGCTTCGTCGGAGATGACATTCCCTAAGTAGTGAATATTCGATTGATAAAACGAGAATTTAGACAATTTTCCATACAATTTGTTCTCTCGCAGACACTGTAGTACCAAGCGCAAGTTCTCATCATGTTCTTCCAACATCTGAGAGTAAATAAAAATATCCTCAATGAATACTTGGATGAACTTGTCCAAGTATTCGTGGAACACCTCGTTCATCAAACTCATAAATACCCCGGGGGCGTTTGTTAGTCCAAAAGGTAAAACAATAAACTTGTAATGTCCACACCTCGTCTTAAAGGCGGTCTTAGGGATGTCATCCTCCTTGATCCATAACTAGTGATACCCTAATCTCAAGTCAATCTTTGAAAAAACCTCCATTCCTTTCATATGACAGAACAGATTATCAATCCTTAGCAACAAATATTGATTCTTGATCGTTTTGTTGTTCAATTGACGATAGTGAATGTAGAGTCTCCACAACCCATCCTTCTTCTGTATGAAAATGACAGGCGCACCGCACAGTGACACACTTGTACGTATAAGTCCTAGGTCCAACAAATCCTTCAATTTCATTTTCAACTCCTGTAACTCTAGGGTCGACATTCGATAAGGTGTTCTTGCTATCAGTTCAGTCTGTGGTTTTAGGTCTATGGTAAATTACAATTCCCTCTTCAGAGGAATCCCAAGTAACTCCTTATGGAAGACATCCACAAACTCTCTCATCGCCGAAAGGTGTTCTATACCATTCACTACTTCGTTATCATTTAACACAAGGATCACATAAATCTTACATCCCTTGCTTACTCTCTTATGTAGTTGTTGTTATCACCTGCTAATTTGGATTAATTTTTCCTAAAGTATCTTGTCCATGTGTTATATTTCCACTCAGATTTTAAAACTTTTTCACCATCTCCTTCAAGCTCCCATCACCTAAAACCTTCACTCAACTAATCATCCAAAATAGTCATGTCCTCCATGAGTAAAAAAATTGGCAAATATCCCAAACCTATACCTAGCCTTAATGCTTATCTAAATCCCTTAGTTCCATCACTTCATTCATTTTTACCCTTATTTTCATATTCCCATTGAAAATAAAAAATATTCCTTTTATTAAGCACCCTTGTCCTATCCACAAAACATGGGTTAAGCCTCATATGCCCAAAGTCCTTAGAAAATAGAAAAAAGGGTTTATTATTATTAATATAAATATTTTTATATTAATATATGATCGAATATTTAATTTATGAAATCACGTCAAATCATGCACGGATCTCAATTTATAATATGGAAAATTCAAAGAGTGGATGGAGGGCACACATACATATCAGACATAGAATTAGCATGGAGGTTAATTATGTGTTTTTACATGGTGAATATCGGGGGCAAAAGTGGGTAAACTCCAAACCACTTTTTTCCAATCTGATATAATAAATTAAAAAAAAAATCATATGGTTTGTGTGAGCCATGTTTTCGAGAGAGAGTTTCAACAATAATTATGGAATTTCCAATAAATGAAATTATTCCTCATGGTGAAAAGGTTTTACAGAGGTAAAATTCATATTTTACAAATTAAATAGATTAATGTTTATTTCCATGGAAAATAATTAAATGGGAAGATGCACGTGAAAGGAAGACTTGGAAAAATGATTATCCAAAGGTTTTATAGAAGTAGAAGAAGAATATCAAAAGTATTTTACCAAATATGGTAAACAAGACAAGGTTTTCAAAACCATGGGAAAGAAGTTAGTAAATGGTTTTCACAGTGAAATGGTAAATTGGAAAATACATAACACAGTAAATGTTTTTCACAGTGAAATGGTAACATTAAATGTTTTTTATGGTGAAATGGTAAATTGGGAAAAACAAGACATGGTTTCCAAAACCATAGGAAGCAAGAAATAAATGGTTTTTCAAAACCATGGGCATGAATTAAATTATGGAAATTTAATTTTAAAGGACAAAAAATATTTGGTAATTATTTTTATTCAAATATATTATTCCCAAATATTTAAGGAAAATATGGATAAATAAAATTAGATTTGGAAAAAGCACAAGTGACATTTCAAAGAGGATGTGGTAGTCAGTTTCTGTAGTAGTTGAGATTTACAGGATGATTTCTGGATGAACCAGAAAGCGTTTTCAAAATACAAAGGAGGTTATTGTTAAGCACATACCCTAAAACATTAACCTTGTCATTTTTCACAAAGGTGTCACAGATTGGGAGATTTGAGGGAATCTTGGAGCCATACTTTTTTGTTATGATTTCTTGTTCGAGACATGTTTTTGTGACACCTATTTCGGCTATATGGAGATGAATTTCAAGAAACTGAGAGCGTTTTTTCTTCAGAATGAAATTATATACAAAAACCATTCTCATATTTTACACAACTGTTACGATTTGATAATTACAGGTGGCGTTTTGAAGCCTATTTTTTCTCCTGAAAAATAAGAGATCAGTTAAAATGTGTCATATTCTATTTGTAACTGTTTCTATTTTGGGGAAGAACATGAAACATTTCATTTCAGTTATTGTAATGAGTTTCACACTGAAGGAACTTGAATTGTGTAAGTATTATAGGTTCCAAACATATTAGAGGTTGGAAAAAGTGCAAGTGTACCTTATTAATTCTTTTGAACTACATTGTAATTTTCTAGAGTTGAATTGAATATATATACAAAACCTTTTGAAGTCTCTATGAAAAGATTCTAATGGTGGTGATATGAGTGTTGTCTTCTCTCATCATATGTATTTTCTATCTTCTTTATTTCCATTTGCATTGTTTTCTATTTAAATTTGATAGTTAAAAGCTCAAAATTCATCTTGTGATTCTCTTAGCTTAAGCAATTTAAAATGTGTGAATTTCCTCTTAACTAATTCAGAACTCATTTCAGTAATGCTCTGATGCAATTATTTGTTTTCTCTTTCTTCTTACAACCTGCTTAAACTCAATTAAGAAATCATATTCATTACGTCATTTAGCCTTTATCCTCTTGAAATTTCTACCGGCCAGTCATTTTTTTCCTTCACTTTCAAAATTTCGACTGCATAGCCTTAAGAGACCCTTCCCTTCTTTTCGATCAAACTTGATAAAAAAAACCCTAAAACAAACTAAACCTAGCCACAGATTTCCAAATAAATATCAAGTGACACAAGAGATCCCTCTATGAGTTGAGAAAGCTAGTGCCGATTTCTAAAGTATGTTGAAACGGTTACCTTTGTCGTTTGTCTATCAGCCAGAAAAAATTTGTAGAATGCTAATAGCTACAAGGAAGCGATGAACCTCAAGGAAACTCCCTAGTTCTGACCTACAATCATGCGTCCCTATCACTAATCATCTACCAAGATGTTATTGGATAAATCTGTAAGTGCGGACACAAACCGATCTCCCTAGATCCACCTGGTATCTAGAACAAAACAGGACAGAATAATACACTTTCCCTAGATCTAGCCTATTGAATGAACTGAGAGATAAAGGGCTATGGACATACCTTATGAACGCTTTCCTTAGATCTATGTTGTTCCAAGATTCGCTTCAATTCTCTCGTCCCATCCAAATCACAACAAAATGAACCAATCGAAGTAAAGACAAGTTCAGATATTCAATGACTAGTCTATATATATGATCAAGGAATTATGTAATAAAGTGACATCGACTTTATGGGAAAGGGACATATTACTGTATTGAATTAATTGAAAGTGAAACTTACAACCTGAGCCTTGATGTCATAGGTCTCCTTTCAATGGATTCTAGTTCTAGCACACACACTTTCTCATGCATGAAGAAAATCAACCACATGTGATGACCTTGTTGTTGTCTCTTGCTGCTGTAGCATCAGTCCTTCATACAGTCTTGCACTAATTCTCTAATCAAACTCTTGCTAACTTGCTGCTAACTGAACTTCTTAACCCTTTCCATGAGCGATCTCCTCAATATATAGGAAGAGATAGATTAGTTACTTGGATAGGGAATGATCCCAAGATATCTGGAATGGCAGTACTTGAATAACCACTCGAAAGCCAACTCACCTTTCTAAAAGATTCCCTTATAGAAGGTTCGAGATATTTATCTTTTTCCCTTTTAAGAGCATGTTCACACCCTAACCATGAGTACAGTGTGAGAAGTTCACACCCCAGCTTAAGGTAGCCTGCGGGAAATAGGCATTCCCGCAGGTGAATATATAAGTAGCCTGCGAACATGTTTCAAAGTGTGAATTCTGCAAGAAGACAACTGTAACTTTTCTCAGGAAAGTATTCTTGGTAAAGAGATTGATTTTCCATCATCATGACATCATCATGACACCATCACAATGACCAAATTTGTGGATAACAGAATGCCCCCCAAAGTCTGAGAGCGGAACTAGTGACAATCAATAGACTTTGTAAGTTGCATGTGTATGTCAAGAACCAAAAGCACATCTAATCAGAGACCTACAAACATCCAAGCATCATCAGAATATCATATATATCAATTCTGAGGTAGGCATTCCCATACTCAGATCATAGATTGATGACATCATAAACCAAGGTCATGGCCACCAATCATACACTGTGGATCCATGCCATCACTATATAGCACAGCCACCTGAATACACTGTGGATCTGTGCGACAAATTTTCAGTCAAGACAACATAGCCACGAATCATACATAGTGGATCTATGTGTCACAAATTATACATACTCCATCGCAACCCGGATTACAAAGACAATATCCAGGGTCTTCAATCTCGTCGCCCAAAGTACGAATCTGACCATGTGATTACATGTGTCGAAGTCGAACATGGTAGAAACCACTTGATTACCGGTCATTGATGTATACCGTTAACAAGTGTGAGGGAAATCAC
>ML780310.1:614433-624922 GCA_009831015.1 Picea engelmannii
TCAATGTTTGTTTAACGAGTCCAGAGATAGAAAACTCGAAGGTTTTTCAGGATTATAGAGTTTGGAAAAACACTCAAAAGAGAACTCTCTCAGTTCATTTTTCGTACAATAGTCCAACGAGACCGAAAAAGGGTTAAACTATCTCTCAAAGGATGCTTAACTTCAAATACTTTAACGAGTGTGAAAAGAGCAAGATCACTCAGCAATCTTTTCATATTTAGGGAGTCGTGAAAAGAGCTTAAAGTTAACTCCAGGGGGGTTCCTTTTTCGTGTAACCACAGCGAGCCCGGAAAAGAGATAAAACAACGCTTGATCACGTTCTAGGTTTTTTGCAAGTGCAAGAACGGATAAAAGGCACTTGAGGTATTATATCAAAACCAAAGGAAACAAACAAAAACGCATCATATTGCAAATTTTTTTTGTCCATAAGCATCTGCATTGGGTACCTGCAAGTCATTTCACTCACTTTCGTATTAGAAGTTAGGGTAAAATAGCGAATAAATACAAAAAACCCACTTTTAATATGGTAAAAAGTAAATAAAACAAATTTACTATTCATTTTTACCATATTGTTTTACCCATTTACCATTTTAATGCAAAAAACCTCCATTTTACCTCCGATCTTTACTGTCGATTTTCGAGAGCTTCGGGGCACCATTCCATGAACTGTCTGGATCAGATTGGTAAGTTCTCAATTCTCTAGCTTTTCATGGTTTAATTTCATGATTTTAGTGGCTAAATTTCAAGTTTTAAGTGAGTTTTTGAAACCCTATGCGTGAATGAGGATTCCCGCAGGCTGCCCATATGGGGCCTACGAGAAGTCTTCATTCTCGTATGTGGGCTTGAGCTATAGTGTGAGAAGTTCACACTGTGGGCTATAAGCCACCTGCGAACAACACAGAGCCCAAAATTTTTTGTAATATTAAACCAATAAAACCTATTTTTCTCATGTTTCAAATCATTAACTATCTTCATATGGTTGCCATGCAGGTTAATAACCATCACAATGGTGCTCGAATGGAGATAAAGGGAACACGAGGATGATAATACAACCACCGAAAATCACCCTCAAACCATTGCCTCTTTAAGAGATTGCAGTCTCCTAAAGTATTTCCGCATACCGGGCATGAGAGCCCAAGTTCGATTGTTGGAACATTTAGTCTGGATGTGGGATCTGGATCAGCAGGTCTTTAATGTTGGTGCTCACACATTGACGATTGATATTGGGGATATCTATTTCTTGACTGGGTTGTCAAGACGGGGTTTTTATGTCAGTTTGACTGGTAACCGCAGGGGTGGTATGAAAATGAGTGAGTATTGCCGAGAGTATTGCGTGCCAGAGGCTGAAAGACAAAAAGGAAAAGTGGCCATTTGGGGAGTGACTGATATAACTCTCCGTACCATTCTCTTCACTATCGCTCGGATGGAAGGAAGTGTTGCCCCACATATGGCTCTGCAGAGCTATTTTCAATATGCCCTCGAGTGTGTCGAGCCCCGGGTCTTCAATTGGGCTGACGCAGTGTTACACAACCTCAAGAAACAACTGACCAAAAGAAGGCGTGGAGATCTAAAGAAGTTTGGTTATGTATCATTTCTAGTGTCCTTCTTCTGTGAGAGGGTCCCAGTGTATAGGCTTTAGGCTGATTGGCACTTTCCGGGTCCCAGGTATCCATGGATGTTATGATGGTGCCAACTCATGGCTATAAATGTGACAGGACCGATCGTCAGGTATGACGATCGCTTCTTCAACTGGCTCCAAGGCCAGGTCCTGATGATAGAGGATTATGCGTATGCTGGCTTGGAATTTCGTGGTGATCCTGACCTTGCCCTTCCTGAAGACACACAGTGGGGAGATATTGGTAAGAAGTACACCAACTTTTTAACTTTTTAGATTTTTTTTTATTTTCATCATATTAAATGTTTTTGGTTTTATGGTTTTATCCGAAGACTAACACCAAAATATCGTTGATAACACGGATGTTGGGGCATATAGACCAACTGGTAGTTCTCCTGTTCAGTGTCGAGGAGAGGCAGCAGTTCCAGTCCCCCAGTATGCCAAGGACTATCTTACAGTGGAGCAAAACTTAGAGGGTCTTATGGTCGATGTTCCAGAGATGCCCCTGGAGGAGATCCCACGACGCGATCAACGTCACACCGTGGGAGTCTCTGCCTCTATGGGTTGTTTGCTCCGCAGAGTAGCCAGGACCTTAGCATGCTATCGTGAACATCATTAGTGATGTCAATTTGTAGAATCCAGGAGCTTCATTTTTTGATTTTTTGGTCTTCGGACACATTTTGTAAAAACAAACTTTGACTGTTATATATATACATGGGTTCTACCAACTTACTTTACAATTGTGTACATTTTAATGTGTTTGATTTTATAAATGATTTAAATACCTGTCTAATACATAACTAGCTAAAGCGTCTGTCAATGTATTAAGACTTATCAGAATGTGTTAATATTCTATGTAATCAAAATGTCGTTCCAAGAGGCGAATCCTCAAATATATCCTTAATAGAGTAGGACTTCGAATAGAATATACATTACTAAGCTATAGTACTACCAACTGCGAGTCAAGTCGAACAACCAAATAACAAATTCCGAGAGAGATAGCATCAATCAATAATTCAACCATGGTGCTATACTCTGCAATATTGTTGGTTGCTCAGCCAGGACATATACCTCGTAGAGATATGAGTTCATTTGTCGGGGCATAGATTGCCCAAGCAGCGAAAGCTAGGTTCCGAGTACTACGACTAGCACCGTCGGCAAAGCCAATATAAGGTAGCGAATACTCCGACATCTGGCAATCAAACACAATGTCACGTAAGGGTAGAGACCAGATAATGTCAAAAGAAAACTAAAGTAACACACACACTCAGTATGATACATAAAAATACAAGTACTCATGCACAAATGACTCATGCATAGTACTTCTTCAAGTACAACCCATTCCTGGGTTCACTCAAAGGCACACCATCATAGTCTACTAGCTCATACGCTCCTTTTTCCAAAACTTTGCTAACAATACAAGGCCCACACCACATTGGTTCGAATTTTCCATCTCCTAAGACATGTTTATCTTTTTCATATAAAAGAACAAGATCTCCTTCAGAGAAGACACGAGGTTTGACATGCTTGTCATACTGTGCCTTACCATGTTTCTTCTGGGCTTCTATTACAAGAGTAGCATCACGGTGAGTCTCGTCTAATCGCATCAAATACAATAGACGTTCCTCTTCGGTAGAAGTATTAGGTAAGAGATATACAACTAGCTTCAAAGATGGTATCTCACATTCTATTGGCAAAATGGCTTCCATGCCATAAAACAATCGAAAAGGTGTGAATCCCGTGGCAGACTTAACAGATGTCCGATATACCCACAATGCCGAAAATAGCATTGTGTGCCAGCTGGTTTTATGAATTCCTATCATCCGTCGAACCATAGTTATAAGAACCTTATTGATGGCTTCGACCTGGCCATTGGCCTGTGGATAATAGGGTGTTGAGCTATCATGACGAAGGCCCAACTTCTCTGTAAGTTCAGACATCATGTTATTTCTAAAATGACTACTGTGATCGGTAACGATAGCCTGAGGAACACCAAAATGAGTGATGACATGGTTGAAAAGGAATAAGGCTGCAGTCTTCCCAGTATTATCGAATGTCGGCATTGCCTCGGCCCACTTTGTGAAATAATCAACAGCTACAATAATGTAACCATGCCCCCTGGCCGAGTGAGGGTGACATGTCATGAAATCAATGCCCCGTTTAGCAAAAGGACCTACTAAGACTACAGGGTGAATGGGAGCAGGATGCGATCGAATCTTCTGATTATAAGTCTAGCAGGCAGGACACTTCTTAACAACAGTAATGTAGTCAGTGAATAGGGAAGGCCAAAAGTAACCTGCATGTAAGATCTTCTGGGCAGTAGCATACCCAGACATATGACCACCACATGCTCCTAAATGGTAGTCATTCAAATCTTTCTCAGCTTCATCAAAAGTCAAACAACGCCGAAAGACAGAGTCAATACCTCGATGGTAAAGAGTATCACCGAGGATAATATAATGACGTGCTTGATAACGAATACGACGTCGTTCATTACTGGAAAAATTAGGCCAGAAAGTTTGAGTTTGGAGATAGATGATGATATCTCCGTACCAAATATCGTCGGTACTAATAAGGAAAAGTGACTCGTTAGGTAACGAATCAACGACTACCTTTTCCGTGGTAGTTTTGGGAAAATCACAAATTAACTCAGTGAAAACTAGAGATTTCTTCGATGTGGCGTGATCGAATTCCAAATCGAACTCCTGGAGAATAACAATCCACTTGGAGTACCTTCCCCCCAGCAATTGACGTGTCAATATGTGTTTCATGGAGTTACAATGTGCAATAACTGTAGTCTTCCTGGAGAGAATGTAATGATGGAAACGTTGGACTTCTTGAACAGTAGCCAAGGCCATCTTCTCAACATGTTGGTACTTGATTTTCGTGGATGATAAACTTATACTCAAGTAATAGATAACATGTTCATCGTGGTTATCATCTTCTTGAATGAGGACCATGCCGATAGTATACTCGGACGCAGCTAGATAAAGAAATTAATCTCGACTATAATCCGGAGGGAAAAGAAGAGGAGCTTTTGTGAGGGATAACTTTAAAGCTTCAAAGGCATTGTTAGCAACTTTATCCCAGACAAACTCTGAACCTTTCTTTAGAAGACGTGTGAAACCTCGAGTAATCTCGGCATAATTCGGGATGAAACGACGAAGAAATTTTTCTTTCCCATGCAAACTTTGTAACTGACGCAAAGAAGAAGGAGGAGGGAGATTAAGAATCGCCTCGACCTTGATAGGATCTACCCTGATCCCATGGCGTGAAACAATGAAACCAAGGAGACAGACGGATTCTACGCAAAAGACGCATTTATGAGGATTCAGGCGAATGTGATAGAATCGACAACGAATAAAAATTGCTCGGAGATGAGTAGGGTGATCGACTCGACGTAAATAATGATCCGGCAAATCATCCAAATAACATTGAACAATATGCTTGATATCGTGAAAGGCGTAAGACATAGCACGTTGGAACGTAGCACCTGCGTTCTTCAGACCGAAGGGAAGTTTTCTGTAGGTGAAAGTACCCCAAGGACATATAAAATCCATTTTATGTTGGTCCTCAGGAGCGATATTGATTTGATTATAGCCGGAAAATCCATCCATGAGGGAAAAGATTTCACTACCAGCACAGTCATCAACGATTTGGTCAACGAAAGTGGCTGGAAAATTGTCCTTTGGGCAAGATTTTTTGATATCCCGATAATCAACAAAAACACGTATACTACCACCCTTTTTATCAATCGGTACAGGGTTGGAAACTCATTCTGTCAATGCCACGGGATAAATGAAACCGTCTTTAAGAAGATTTTCAACTTCGAGTTTAATGGCTGTCGCTTTACGTGGATGGACAGGATGGAGGCGCTGCTGAACTGGTTTAGCTCCGGGGTATGTGTTAATCTCATGAACAACGATAGCAGGGTCAATACCTGGCATCTCTTCATAACTCCATGAAAAAATATCACGAAATTATTTAAACAAGGAAGTATAAGTGACAATTTCATCGAAAGAACACGAAGCTCCAATATGAACGTTCTCGACTATCCCAGGTTTCAATGAAATATCGATGGGCATCGTGGGTGAAATGTTACTGAGGTTCCCTTCTGCAAACACATATCGTGTGGATTGGGAAATCGTGGAGATAACAACAACGGTCGACAGAGTCGAGATCCGTTGATAATTCTCAAGAGTCTGTTGTTCCATAAACAAGATGGAACGATGATTTCCATTATCCCAAGGGGTGTCTTCCATGACGGACATGATCATCTCATCAGTGGGAAAGATGACACGGAAAGGATCAGGAGACAACTTGTCAAAAGAAGAAGTAATAGGGGTTGTTGATTGAATGGCTTGATAAGCGGACTCAACTGAACTTAACGGCATGACGTTGCCGAAACGAGCATGATCTCCAGGATCAGGGACTATCCAAGGGTCAACAGACACTGGAAGTTCATGAGGTATAGTAGAGATCATATTAATAGAAGAAATAAACGCGCGTGGAAGATCGGGTGGTGGCAGTATGGGAAAAGTACCCATTATTGAAGAGTGTTTTAAAAGACCGACCCCGACATTCTCATAACCCGGTGGGGTTTTAGCGATGAAAGGCGCATTGCCCACATGAGTATCAACATTAAAAAAGGAAATTTGATCGACCGTAACTACTTTTCCTTGGTGAGAAAATCGTACGACACGGAAAAGGGTTGACACGACAGCACGCATAGAATCAACCCAACTTCGACCAAGTAGAATATTATAGTCTAAGGGAGGATCGAAAACTTCCACTTCTACCTGAATGGTCTAAACCTTCTAGAGTGATAGGCAATGATGGTAGAACACCATAAGGCTTAAAACTCGAGCCATTAAAGGCTCGCAAAGTATTTTGTGATTCGTTTAACGGGGGAGAGCCAATGGCTTTCCAACAAGAAAAAGACATTACGCACGTAGAGGCACCCTCATCAATAACAATCCGACAAATACTCTTGTCGGAGACCACAACTTGGATTTGAAACGCAAGCTGTGGGGGTAACCTTGGAATATGATTATCCAAGTTAAAGACTATCATATTCGTATCTATTGGATCAATGCCAGCTATAGCTTTCAACAGTGCCCTTCATTGCACAGGACAAGACCGAAGGACTTCCAGGGCAGACATCGCTGAAGGTGCTTGGGCTAGATCTTCGAAAATGATATAGTTATGGGATAACCGGGCATTAGGATTGAATGTCGACTTCTTAACGACACCTTTCAGAGGTCATAAAACTGTATCAAGACTCGGTCGTTCGAGATGAAGAGGACCATTCGTAGGTGGGTTTGGTGGAGAAGGCTGTACCAAATCGGGAGGTGAGTCATCAACCCTCTCCTTAGAGGGAGTATAGTCTTTAGCTCTAGTGGTAAGTGCAACATTGTTTTTCGTGGAATCATCGGTGCACATCAAAACATAAGATGATGTAGAAGTAGAGGGTTGGTCATGGATGACAAACGAAGCCTGTTGTTGAGACGGGAAGGGTTGAGACAAGACTGCCAGCGTTGAGGGCTTCGGTGCTCCTTGAAGGAACTTGTTAACCTCGGCATGTCTCGGACAATCCTTCATGTAGTGATCGTCACCACAGATAAGGCAAGGGTAGCGTGGTTTGCGCTTATCCCAGTCATCAACAGGAGGTGATTTGGTTTGCTCATTTGGATTATTGTTTTTACCCTCCTTATTCTTGCCTCACCCTTTTCTAGACTTATTATTACCGGCCGACGTAGATTGAGCATCATTCACTTCAGAGGTTTTACCGACGGGAGGAGCAGGAGACAAAGCACTTTGCACATTAGAAGAATTGGATTTCGGGGTTATAGTTGAAACAAAATGTGAGTGGCTATGAGTGGAACCAATCACACCATCAGCTGCATGCGAGGCAACTGGAGCAGTAGAAGTAGTAAAAGTACCAAGATGAGGTAAATCAGGTAGTAAATCATACAAGGTTCCCATTTGCAAATAAACAAGATCTAGATACTAAGCACGACTAATAGCCTTCTCTTCGGTGACAACACCGCCCATAGAAATGTCTTTACAAATTTTGTTTACAAAAGACTTGGTAAACCACTCTGCCAGTAACTGATCAAGAAGCTCAAGTTTAATGAGACGTCTCCTCCATCGCCACTCATGAATATGATCAGATATATGAGTGCCCAAGCTTTGTTTGAAGGAGGTTAAAATCTCAGTTCCGGTATCGTAACGAATCAGTAACTGGTAGTATGTGAGAAAGGCCATTGCAAGGGTGTTGAAATTGGAAAAGAAACCTCGTGGTAATTCAATGTACCACTTCGCAGCAGCACCCGTAAGAGTTCGTTGAAAAAGACACAGTCTAATGGAGTCATCCATCAATGAGTTGGATGAACACCACAAGTGGAAAGTCATGACATGATTATTTGGGTCCTCTCCCACCTTCCCATCGAATTTTGGAATATCTGATGGAAGCTTTGAAGGAATAGAAGGCCATTGGGGAGAGTGACGAATAGGATCATTAAGAATCCTAGACAAATCTGGCAGATCCAAAGTAGCGAGAAAAGGCAATTGCCGATTCACTTGTGAATACTAGTGACTTTGGGGTGGAAGCCCTGTCGGTAGACCAGTGGGACCATATGCAGTCTGCCCCCAGAGGGAAGATCCTGGTTGGTTTAGTGGTGGCTGAATAGGATAGTAACCCCAAGGATTTTGACCTTGAGTTTTAGGTTGAGTAGTTTGACCAGAACCCCAGATAGGATTACTCACCCCTGGATATAATTGGCCTATAGTAGGGACAGCTTGCTGCCCCCCAACATTTTGAGGAAAGTTTTGCATAAGTTGATTCCAATACTGGGCCAATGTAGGAGGTATGTTTTGTCCTAAAGGTGAGGTTGGTCCCCCTATCAAAGGGACAGTTCCACCTGGAAGTTGTGTACCAACCATAGGTTGCGTAGTAACTGTGTTATGTCCAGGAAAAGGAAAAGGAAACATACTACCCTGACCACCAACAAGATTGTACAAGTTTGGTGCAACAGTCAGGATAATGCTACTAGTATTAGGATTGCCAGGTGGAAATGGAGGGAGTGTCGGGATGAAACCAGGAATAGGATGCCCAGGAAACTGAGGACCACTTGGAGAACCAGCTGGAGTTTGTGGGGGTGTTGGATGGGAAACATTCAACGATGGATTCAATGCATGATAACCAGGAGGTAAATTTGTATTAGCCTCAGGAGTTCTCTGGGTATTGATAGGAGGAAGAGTAGTTGTAGTAATTCCGGTTTGGACACTCGAAGTAATAGCGATATGGGCCATCTCGGGAGGGAGAATAAAACGATAAGTTGTAGTCTCTGGTGCAGTTTCTGGTTCAGGAGACACAGGAGGGTTGATGATTTCGTAGACAGGGTATTCAGTACCAAACAAGACTCGTTAGAAATCACCTGACCAAAAAGGATCTTGGCCTACTACATCGTGAGAAGGCCCAACGATTGATTGAGAAGATGTAACAAGAGTTTCTTCAGAAAGATGAAATCATCCCGAAGGTCGTTCACCACGATGAATGAGATAATCCTCTACAGTATTGGTAATTCGAAATTCCGCAAGAGGACCAGTGGGTTCTACTTGTGGAGGTGGTGTAAAAACTTCTGGGATGTCACTTATGTCCACGTGTGGTAGAGTAACAAGGGGAATTTCACCCGGACGAGGAGAGTCCTCAAGGGTACCCTCAGGTGTTGTCGTATGCAAAGGCTGTGAAGCTTCCGGATGTTCCAGAGACAAACCTTGCATCCTATGTGAACGTCGTGGGGGAGAAATTGTAAACAAGTAACCAACTCCACAACTAAAATCCTAAGGTCAACTTCGAGGAACAAACAGCACACCCTAGTAAACAAAATCTAGAAGCAATCACCAAGAAAACAATACCTTCTAATACCTAAGCCACTAGTTGGTGATGAAATCCAACGTCGCAACAACGAGACGAGAAGGGGCGGGGCTAGGATGGAAAAGTTACGTTGACGACCTACTTAACAGAATTACGCCCTGGTGCAAGCTCCCACACATAATCGTGGGTATACCCTCCAAGGATCCCGAGTGAGTTTGATCAACGTCGATTCCAGGTACCGTGAAGACTTTCCCCTCCACAGTCACCTTGGGTAAGAACCTAGAGAGACAAGCCACTAAGGTCCCCACAAACAACAGTACAACCTGGGGAAACAGTCATCAGTCCGATCCACATGCAAAGCCAGGGTATCTAGCCCAAAATCAACTCAAAGGCTTCCACTCATAATTGTGGGTATACCTCAGAGTGACCCCTGTAATACATGCAATCTCTACACTGATGTCAACAAAGAAGGGTTAGTAACTCTGCCAACACCAATGCGACCTAATGCTTGACCCTTGTGTTAGAAGGGCTTCCCAAGACAATATGTTGCCAATGGAATTTTACACTCCCTAACTCAAGATGCTATTGTGTGTTTTTGAGATTTTGGACAGTGTGTCTCTCTTCCTACTCCAAAGCACTAGCCTAGCTAAATGTTAGTGTAAAAGAGCCCTAGAAAAGAGTTACTAGATCAATTTTAATATTACGCAATGTTTTTACAGGCTATTGTTTACTCAAAGGAAATGGAAATGAAACTCGTGATGTATGACTCTGACCCAAATAATGCAAGGATATGATGAAATAGAATTTGTTTCATTCGATGAATCCTAGCTATGGGAGAGAGAACTATTTCCAAATCAATCTCAATACTACAATGCAAATGCAATATTCAATTTCCTTTCAGATGCCAATGCAAACAATCATGTATCAATGAACAATTTCAATATGTCTTTTTCAAAACTTCAATACTCTTAAAACTTTGATTTTCAATGTTCTCG
>ML780310.1:625209-657999 GCA_009831015.1 Picea engelmannii
GCGAGAATCCCTGAAACTAATGAAAATTTTGAAAAAGCAAGTAAAAATCAAATTGGCTTATAGACCCAGAAGGTCTCTCAGGGTATCCTGAGGACTCAGAGATAGACAAATCAAAAGAAAAATGCAAACAGAGCAAATGGCCATAGAAAATCCAAAAACCATAAAGACTGTATGGAGGAGCATCAGTCCTCCATATAGTCTTGCACTAATTCTCTAATCAAAATCTTACTAATTTGCTGTTAACTGAACTTCTTAACCCTTTCCATGAGCAATCTCCTCAATATATAGGAAGAGATAGATTAGTTACTTGGATAGGGAATGATCCCAAGATATCTGGAATGACAGTACTTGAATAACCACTCGAAAGCCAACTCACCTTTCTAGAAGATTCCCTTCTAGAAGGTTCGAGATCTTTATCTTTTTCCCTTTTAAGAGCATGTTAGCACCCTAACCATGAGTACAGTGCAAGAAGTTCGCACCCCAGCTTAAGGTAGCCTGCGGGAAATAGGCATTCCCGCAGGTGAATATATAAGTAGCCTGCGAACATGTTTCAAAGTAACTTTTCTCAGGAAAGTATTCTTGGTAAAGAGCTTGATTTTCCATCATCATGACATCATCATGACACCATCACAATGACCAAATTTGTGGATAACACAAGATCAACCATTTCATCTTAGATTTGAGTATCATCGAATGCGATTACAACCAGTCCATACCAATCACGACATCATAAGATCCTAAGATCATGACGTATAGGTTGTACTTAGTGAAAAACTCTCCCAAGATAAGGCTACAACCCGTAACCTTCCCACCAACCTTTTGTTTGGCTGCTGAAGCCATTTCTACAAAGCTAAAATCATCTTGTTAGACTACCTTTAACTTAATTATCTTTAGCGTTGCCCCATAAATGAAACTCTTTGTAGCACCAAGATCTATAAAAATACTAAGGGTTTGGTCAGCGACGGTACTTAACGTCTCGAGCACAGTCAACTGGTGCTCTTCCTAACGGTTATTCACTGCTACATGAATTCGATAGGCCTTTCCCAAATATCACATGATAGTGGATCTGGCTAATCCAAATGCTCTAGTTCTCTCCATTTGGCATTCAAGATGCTAATGTGGATCCCCACATGTCCAACACCCTTTCTTCAACCGAGAAGTCCTGGTACCCAAAGTAGAAGCTAACGGCCCAACTGCCACAAACCCTGGTATGCTCTACTAAAGAGGCCTAAATTGTTGCTATTGCAGTCGACGTTGGTGCTAGTGCTATGGTATTTCGTAAGGAGTTCATTGTTGAAGCACTAGTCGGCGAGGTCTAGTGAAAGTGGATCCTCTCTGGAAACCACAATATCTTAGTGAATGCCTAGTTGGTGTCTGTTGCTATTGCACACCAAATGGCACCTGTGCTACTCGTCTCGCTAGAGTCGTTCTTTGAACCCCGTTGAGAAGCTCCTCCTCTTCTATGAAGGCCTTCTGGATGGAATCATGAAAATTCTGAGGCATCATAATCCTAACCTTTGCACAAATGTTGACATTAAGGGCAAACAAGAACCTCTTGACCTTAAGTTTCTTGGTATCCAAGTGCAGAGCATACCGACGAAACTGCATAAAATGAAACTTGTACTCGGGCACCATAAGGTCACCCTGTCACAAGGCATTGAACTCGTTGAGATGACATTCAACGAATTCCCATGACACATCTTTGATGACCATGTTCAATTGTAGCAGGAGCATCTTCCACCATAGAAGAGCGCTCCCCTTCAGTTGAAATACTGCCATGTAGACCTTCATGCTGGAGGTATATGTGTGAAGTGCAAAGCCGATCACCATATTCTCCAACCATGCCTTGGTGGCTGCGTCCTCTGGGGAACCAAATAACTCAGTAAATTTGACCTTCTTGAGTTCATGGTGAATGCTACTAGTATTGACCGGAGCATGCGGTGGTCCCTTAGGAGGTGTTGATGCCCTGGCCTCATCTCTATCCAAAAGACTGATCAGTAACTCAAACATCCATTGAAAGGAGCTCCTCATCCCAACCACATCAACCACAACTATATGTTCCTTCCCAACAACCTATTTGTTTCCCTAGGAGTTAGACCCCTTAGGCATGGATGCTACTGGGGGAATCTCGCCTCATCCCCTAGCACCCCATTGTATGCCTCTGCAAAATCCTCTATCCATGATTACCTCCATGAATACAAATTAATTTAATTATAAACCTTATAATAAAAAATTAAATCAATGAAAGTCGTAGTGATCTCAAGTCGCAGGTCGAACCAACTCTGATACCATATGTAATGACCCCATCATTACAACTACATGCGATCCAATGCAATATATATATATATATATATATATTGCAGGAAGGCCACAACAACAACAGTTAAACGACATAACTTGATGAAGAACACAATGCATGCTGATTAGAAAACCGACAACAACGAATCAACATACTAAAACATCATGCCACTGGATGAAATGTGAGATAATCAATAGGAAAATAAAAATGACTACCCGCCCGACACAAGCAAGAAAACACCTACAATATAAAGGACAACATCAACAACCTGACACAATGACTTGGACAACCATTAACTAGAAAATTCTACGGCGTGCAAAACCAAATGTATTCAAGCATTACAGAACGAGGTACCAAAATCAATTACAATGAACAACACACCCACATCGGGAAGTATAAGACTCTGACGAGGTTATCAGGGCACGCAATGATCCCCTCATCATGAATCAGGCCATCACAAGTGGTAGGAAAGAGAGTAACCAAGGTGGAACATAACCTATCTAGACCAATAACCCAAGAAAAATCTAATGCGCTAGGAGACCAAATTAACTTTCAAAATAACTGAAGACTAAACCCAAGCACCCAATCGACAAGTTAACAAGACACAATAGAAATTTGACTACTATAACAATCATACAATACATTAAATTCCTTGCGCAACAAATTCTATTGCAACATACTTCAATTAAAGGATGTGATGAGCCATCGATGAAATATTCCCTCAAGAATCCATTCTACAATAACATGTTATCTATTAATAAGAATTCAATAATCAACAGATCTTTACCCTAACCATTTTAAAAAGAAATGAAAATAATCGAGAGTAGATTAAGTTAGCAGTATGTAGGGATACCATGATAACCATTCATTTGTTACTAAGTCGATTTCTATTAATTATTTCACTATCTAACAATAATATATGTGGCTATTACTATTCAAGGTTAGCAACAACATGGCGGTCTATTAAACATAGGATATTGTTGTGTATAAAATACACAAAATCATTGCGATCTTATGAAATGTTGTCTATCATTAAAAATTGTTGTCCATTATAAATTGGATGAAAATGCAGTCATGCTCAACAGTAATCACAATGTTGTCATTCCCATAATACCATATTGTCCTTCACCTACAAAACGATGACATTCACATGAAAATGTTGTCTTCTCCCTTTTCTTGTTAATAATCGATGGCGATACCCATTAACAAGTCTAATGATGATAAGAGAGTCTAACTATAATATCTTTGTCTATTAATAGATGGTTGTATAACATTTATCTTGTTTTCTATAAATGTTTTATTGTCAATGATACTAAATCATTATCCAAATTATTTTTGTTAATTAATCAATATTTACTTTCATACAATCATTGGTATACATTATATATCATATTCCTATCCATGAGATGGTTATCGTTGTTAATATTATCATTTTCCTACAATACATAAATGATTTCTCTCCATGATATCGTTGTATATCAAGAATTTCAATGTGTTTTTTTTAACATAGATAAATGCATAACTAAAGAACAATAAAACCATCAATAAAATGTTGTGTAAAACGATAAATTTGATGTCTAACAACAAATAAATTCTTTGTCTAAAACTTTCGATGTCAGACAAACAATTTCGCTGTCCATATAATTCGCTGACTATATAAAGGAATTAATCAAATATATTCATTGTTAATCAATCAAGATTACTTTCCATTAATAAATATAAGTCAACAATGATATCTCTGTCCATTAATAATTTTTCTATCCATTGCTATTCATCATCAACAACATTAAAAATGTAGGTATCAACAATGAAATTCATGGGTAAATATATCGATGTGTACTAACATTCATAGATGAGATATCACTCTGTATATGCCACGAAAATCATAGTGTGAACGTTGTGTAATGTTCCAAAAAAATCTTAGTGTGATTGTTGTGTAATGTGCCACAAAAATCTTAGTGTGATTGTTGTGTAATGTGCCAGAAAATTCGTGGTGTGAATGTTGGGTAATGTGCTACGAAAATCGTGGTGTAGTTGTTGTGTAAAGACTGGGTAAATCACCCATAATTTCATGGTTTGAACGATGAGTAAAGAATCCAAGAAAACTCAGAGATAATCAATGACAAGAAAACGTAAAAGTAACCAATCAACAAAAAATGAAAATGTAATCAATCACAAGAAAACACATAGAGTTACTATTCAAGGTTAGAGATTTATCAGAGTTTAAAAAATAAAAATGCAGAGTGTATTCATAGTTTAATAAATCAAGAAGCAGAGCTTAATCAGATTTTAATCATAAGAGAAAAACACAGAGAAAAGTAAGGGATACACATCTGGGAGAAATTTATCCTTCACTTATTATCCATGCATCGGAGAGAAGGGCATGTGAATCTATAAGTCTTTAAACACCAGAGTGATGATCGTCGATTCAGCTCCTGGCCATCTACTTAGGAATAGACTAATAACTTAAGGGATAAGGGACAAAAGATAAAAATAATTTTTTTCTTCGTATTAATCAATAAAAACAAATGCAGAGAAGTCCTTGCAATCAGGGGTTGGGTTCGCCACAGTGAATCAATTCAAATACAATGAGCATAAGGCTAGGATGACTTTAAGTTCTTTGATTATAAAATGATGGGCTCATCAAGACAAATTTCTTAAGATAAAAATGAAATCTCTAGATAGTGTTACACTGAATAAACCATAATCCTTAACACGGTAGAAGCACATTATTGAAGGCACATGAACAGTAATTAAACTACCATTCAATACAAATACACACATGCATACCATATCCTAAATGTGAAAGCTCCAAATTCATTGTCCCTCGCACACTTCGTCCAGCTCTCGCTTGCTAACCAATGTGACATCACTAGTACCTCCCATCCAATGCTAGGTGCACTCTTCTTCCCCCTGAGACTCCCAAGCTGAAAAGGGGCCACACACACAATATCAGAGAATTATAGCATCCAAATCGCATCGCAAGGTTGAGCTACCACTCATTACCCGAGCTGGGTATCCCAACTCCCATAAGAGAAATTTCAGTCAAGGCAATATTTCAGCAGTGTAACGTTACGCAAAAATTTCCCATGCATACTCCTCCCCCTCCATCCTTTTTATATATTTTTTAAGTAATTAGTTTCCCAAATTCTCATTAAATTCCTTTTTCAGTTAATTAATTTCGAAAAACCTTCCCCATACACATGTCACTCGATCCCCTAGTTGCACCAGAAAATCAATTTTATTAATTAATTAAATATTCCTATTTCCCTCATCCACCTAAGAGAATCCCTAAAAACGCTCATCGTTGTCCCAAAATTCTCTTACACTTCTTAAATGACTTATGCCTTACTTATTTCCTAGTTGAGTTCATAATTAGAAAGTTCCAAAGGAAAAATTCCTTACTAAGTTAGACATTCAGTTTTTTCTTTACGTTTCCTCTTTTCTTGAAATTTCCTATTTCATTTGAGTTTCCCCCTTTTTCCTTTTTAACTAAAAATCAATTTAGGAAGTGTAGATAAAAAAAACATTTACCCTTTTTCCTTTTTCATTAAAACTTAATTTAGCATGTGTAGATAAAAAAACCATTTACCCTTTTTCCTTCTTAATTAAAAATTAATTTAACAAGTGTAGATAAACAAAACAACCATTACCCCTTTTTAAAAATTTAATCATCAATTATAATTTTGAATTTAATAAATAAGTTTTAATTTCTTACCCCCCTTCTTGTTACATGTTTATTTATTATTATTATGTTTTTTTACCACATGTTCTGCTTAGACCTAGGTTTTAATATCACTAGGCTAGGCGACATTTTTTTTAGGTAAAATTGTTTTTAAAACTTACTTATCACATCATTCATTTTAAGGCCGACTATGTTTATTCACTTACCCATTAAAATCATGACGTTCCCTTCAGAACACACTACGTGCTCCAAGGGTGCCACTCGCCTCTTCACTGACTTTGGTAGACATCAAACACCTCGAGTCAACACTCCGCTAGGTGATCTTGTGGGAGACTAAGGGACTCTAAGGAATAAGGACCTTTCCTTATTGCGCGCCCATTAGAATTATCGTGAGTGACTGTCACTATCTTCCCTCACGACATCGTGGGTATTATCAAACTAGGTAATCGTTAACCTACATTTTGAGCCACAAGGAGAGTGTTAGTAGGTTGTAGCAGGGATGATGCCACACCTCTCCCTCAAGTCCCTAGTTGTCGTGCGTGACCCCTGTACTCCACATGTGAGATTGGTGGACAAGGTATGGTCAACTTGCATCCATCAACGAATCATGTCAAAAATAATAGTCAATCATCATAACAAGTAATGATGTGTACATATGTCACATAAACAACATTCAAACCCCAATTTTTTGGTCCATGACTCTATCCAAAGTCCAAGGGGGTTCATCGATGCCTCTGCATCCTCAATGTCTAGAGTCCTGCACAATCAGGAGAACCCAATCAATAGAACATGTCTATGTAAATACAAAAAAATAACATATCATCAAATCCATCATATCTCATAGTCATAATCAAAACGACCAATAGTATAATCACTTGGATCACTTGCAAGAAAGTGTCGTCAAAGAATAATTTCACTCAGTGCATGCAAGAGAGGGATGTTACACCTATTGTGACATGCTTCAAATTGAGGAAGGATGATAAAGGATCTAAATTTGATTCAACTTTGTAAAAACAACTTGCCACTAGCCTTATGTATTTAATAGCTACAAGGCTAGACACAATGTTTGTTTTTAGTCTAATTTCAAGGTTCATGGAGTATCCAAAATTTTATCATTGGCAAGAAGGGAAAATCATTTTGAAATATGTTAGTGGAAAAGGGAACTATGGAATACTCTACTCAATGTCAGGTGACTTCAAGCTGAGAGGATACACCAATATGTATTATGAAAGTGATATAGATGATCGCGAGATCACTTCTAGTTATATTTTCCATTTTGGATCATGTGTAGTATCTCAAGATTAAAAAAAAAAAACAATTGTCACTCTTTCATCTGCTAAAGTAGAGTATGTAGCACCTAAAGAGCCAACATATCAAGCAATATGGATGAGAAAAATGTTGAAATAATTAAGGCATGGAAAGGAAGTGGCAACAAATATCTATTGTGAAAGCAACTCATCTATAACATTGTCAAAGAACCCATTTTCACAAAAGGAGTAAACATATTGACACAAGATTTCACTTCATTATGGAGTTAACCAATAATGGAAATATCATTTTGGAACATTACAGGTCAAAAGAAAAATTTGCAGACATCCTCATCAAATCACTAGGAAAGAAAAAAAAAATTCATCAAAGAGACAACTTGGGTATCATAGATGGCATTTGTGGTTAAGGGGGAGAGTTGAATTTAATCACGAATACCTTAATTTACTTCTCCATAGATGTTTCTTCTCTCCTATCATGTCAACATGTTATGTCAGTCCTTTCAAGAACGAAAAAATTGATTTTTTCTATATATTTCCATTTTACTTTTGCCTCAAGTTAATGTATACAGCATTGTCCTAAATGTGAAAGTTAATTTCAATTAATATTTTCTATTTTCATTTTGCCAGGAATCTATGAATAGAAGAGAGGGTAGTTTTAGAAAAAACTGTATGTAAAAAAAATAGAGTGCAAAGTGGAGAAGTTTCATTATAGCAACATTAGGTGGAGAAGCAGTCAACAAACAAGGGACTCTGTTTTTTTATCTTTTTTGATGAATGCTATGAATGAGCAACAAAACTATATACATGTTTATGAAATTAAATTCCATGAGATTTATAATATATGAAATATAAATATTATCACTTGATGTTCTTGTCTTTTATGTATGTTATTTGTGTTCTATTTTTTTCTTTCTCGTATCCTTTGCCTCTTCCCTTCATGTTCAATTCTCAACTCCATCCAAGTGTCTTCTTGTGTTGATGATGAAAAAAAAATCCATCGTTATTCTGTAATAGACATAGGCGTCAAAGTTTATCCGATGAGTCATCAAGTACATTCATGTTCCTTAATAGCTTAGTAATTAATTCCTCATTTATTTTTTTCATTCCTTCAATTGATTGGCTTATATCTGCCATATCAGTGAAGAGAAGATATGCCACCAATTTTGAACATGAACAATAAACTAGCAACAACCACTTTATAAAAGTGGTTGATATACACTGATTGATGCCATTAGTTTGGAAAGGTTAATAGATGGCATTGATCAAAAGATATCTACCACTTTTATAAGGTGGTGGTTGCTAGTTGACGGTTGACATGTCTTAGGGACAACCATTAATATATTAAGACATAATAAATGTATTAATTAAATATTACATTTATGTAATAATATATATTAATAATATATTAATATAATAAATAAATGTAACATATTACACTATTAATACATTAATAATGTATTAAAACATTAAAGTAATAATGTATTAATACATTAAAGTAATATATTAGTATATTGTATAAATAAGATACATCTTCCCCTATTTGAATATATGGAAATCCTAAATGCATTATTAAAGTATTAATACACCATTAAAATAATACATTAATAAAGTAGTAATAAATAACAAAGTATTTATAATGTAATGTATTAATTAAAGTATTAATTAACATTAATGTATAATGTACAAAAGCATTAATTAGTTGATATATTAATAATGTAACGTATTAATTAATTTATACACAAAAAAAACAAATACATTAATAAAATAGTAATGCATTGACCTAAATAACATTAGTAATACATTATTAAAGTATTAATACATTACTAAAATGTAAAACTTAAATATTAATAAATTGTTAAAGTAATATGTTAATACATTAAAGTAATAGTATTAATATTAATGTTTGAATAGTATTAATACATTAATACATTAATTCATCCTAAAATATTAATACATTTATTAAAAATGGTTATGGTTGACTATGCTTTGTTATGGCTTACCATAAACATGGTTTCTTATGGTCATGAATATTAATGAAAGTAATACATTAATGTATACTATAATCTAATAATTTAATACATTAAAACATTAATAAAGTATTAATACACTAATAAAATTATATATTAATAATATATTAAGTAGGAATACATTATTACATAAATGTAAGGTATAAATTAAAGTATTAATGAATATTAATGTATAATGTAAGGTATTAATCAATCGATACATTACTCATGTAATGTATTAATTAATTAAAACATGTATACATTATTAATTAATACAATGTTAAAGTATTAAGACAATAATAAAATAATACATTGCTAGAGTAATACTACAAAAAAATACATTTCATACATTAATAAATACATTATTAAAGTATTAATACATTCAATTAGTAATAAAGTATTAATACTTATAATGTAACATGTTAAATTATTAATACATTATTTGACAATGACCATGGTTGACTATGGTTTACCATGATCATGGTTAACCTTGATAGACCTTGGTTGACTTTGGGTAGGAAACGTTGACTATGCTTGATCATGGTTGTCCTTCACCATGGTTGACTGTGGTTGAACATGACCATGGTTGACTGTGGTTGATCAGGTTTTGTTATCGTTAAACATGCTCATGGACCAAATTTGTTGACCATGTGGATCTGATTATGGTGGGTCATGTTGATTATGTTTAGCAATAGTTTACTATGGAATTACGACATTGCAATGCTAATCATGTTTTGTTCATCACATTGTGACATCAGGTTTTGTTCGTCACATTGTGACATTAACTTTTGTTCATCACATAACATCGTAAGGTTATGGTCATCAAATTACGATGATGGTTTTTTGTTTGTTACGTTATGGTGTTCGAATAGGTTTGTCACACTCCAACAGTGGGTTATGGTCATCACATTGTGATGTTGGGAAATGTTCAACTCATTGAAATGTTGGTGTATGTTTGTCACATTGCCACATTCATTTGTGTACATCACATTGTGACAATGGGTTGTGTTAGCCCCATTGCAACATTTAGAAATGTTTATCACAATATGACATCACGATATGTGCATCACATTGGAATGCGAGGATATGTTTTTCACATAGCAACGAGAGGGCTATATTCGTCACAATGCAACATATGTTTATGTTCATCATATTGCGATGACATGACTATGTTATTCACATTGCAAGGACAAGGATATGTTCATCACATTGTGAAGTTATTATGTTTGGTAGATTGCAACGTTACTATGTTCGATACATTGAGACATTTGGAAATGTTTGACACATTGTGACCTTGGGATATCTTCGTTACAATGCAATGTTAGGAAATGTTCGTCACATTGTGACGACTATCACAATGTGACGTCAAGGGTATGTGCGTCACAATGCATCATCAAGGTATGTGTGTCACATAGGAATGTGAGGATATGTCATGTCGTCTCATTGCGAGGACAAGGATATGTTCGTCACATTACAAAGTTACTATGTTTGGTATATTGCAACATTACTATGTTCGATACATTGTGACATTTGGAAATGTTTGACACATTGCGACCTTGTAATATCTACATCACAATGCAATGTGAGTCAATGTTCATCACATTGAGAGGATGGTCACAATGCGACATCAAGGGTATGTGTGTCACAATGCGACGTCAAGGTATGTGTGTTACAATGCGACATCAAGGTATGTGTGTCACATAGGAACCTGAGGATATGTTCATTACATTGTGATGACAGGGCTGTGTTCATCACATTGCGAAGTTGTTATTTTTGGTCGATTGCAATGTTACTATGTTCGACACATTGTGATGTCAAGATGTTTGTATTACATTGTAAAGTGAGGAAATGCTCGTCACATTGTGAAGACAAGGCGATGTGCGATAGATAGCGGCCTCTATTGATGTTCGTCGCATTGTGACATTACTATCCACATTATGATGACATGGCTATGTCCTTCAGATTGTGACGTCTGGAAATGTTTGTCAGAATTTAACGTTGGGATATGTGCATCACATTGAAATGTAAGGATGTGTTTGTGACATTGCGATGAAAGGGCTATGTTCATCACATTGCGACATTCATTTATCATCATCACATTGCAATGTTGTGGCTATCTTCATCTCATTGAGACATTACGATGTTTGGTAGATTGAAACGTTAATATGTTTGACACATTGTGATGTTTCGAAATGTTTATCACATTGTGATGTCAAGATATGTATGTCACATTGCAACATGAGGAAATTTTCGTCACATTGCGACAACAGGGAAATGTGTGACATATTGCAATGCCTGTTAATGTTCGTAATATTCTGACATTATTTTTACTATCCACATTACGATGACATGGCTATGTTCATTACATTATGAAGTGAGTTTATGTTCATAACGTTGCAATGTTACTATTTTCAACAGTTTGTAACATTACTATGTTAATCAGAGTGCAACGTTACTGTGTTTGTCACTGTGCAATGTTACTAAATTCGACACATTAAAACATAATATGTTCATCATGTTGTAACATCTAGTTTTATTCGTGAGATTGCAATGTTGAGGAAACTTCATCGCATGAGAAGGTCGTTTTGTGTTCGAGATGTTACAAGAATGAATTTTCGGTAAAGTTTATTGTGAAAAAGATACAAAATTTGAACTAATGTGATATATCACATAAAAGACAATTTATATTATATAAAAGGAAATTTAGAATCATACTTTTTCTAAGGACATTGATAACATATGATATTGAATTGTAAAATTTATTCCTTATGAATAAACATATATAAAATTAGAATGCATTTATGCATTTCACTTATTGGTGTTGCAAACTATGATTGTGAGAAAATCACAAAGAAGAGGGTTAAAAACAATTATGATTTATAGTAGTAAAATATTTAATTTAAATCCATTTATGACTAAGCGTGAATGTTTTTGTGGTATTGGTACAAGTAATGTGTTCATACAATGACACTCTAGGAGAAAGTTTTTTTCATCTTTAACCCTTTCATGTCATGGTGTTTTCTTTTTATATTTTATAATGAAATATTTTTTCATCAAAATTAATTTTTGTATACTAAAATTTGTCATAAATATATGATATATATTTATGTCATTTGGTAATTTAAAACATTTTAATGTCTATCAAACTGTAAAATGTTAATTTAAAATATTTTAATGTCAATCAAACTCTAAAATATGTATACTTCAGCATGTGCATTACTTCAGGCATATTGTTCAAGCTTCCAGATGAGTTATTGTGCCTCATCCTTTCTAAAATTCCATTTAAAAATGTAGTTGGATCTTCGGTTCTCTCTAAGAGATGGAGATATATCAACACCCAACTTCCAATGCTTACTTTGGCTGTTGAACTATTTATGGTTCGAGTCAACCCTGATCCATTATCCATTGCAAGAGTCAAATTTATAATCTTCAACATGCTACTTTTGCATTCCTCTGATCTAGAAGCCTTCGATCTGTCTATTTCCTCAAAACCCTTTTGGTGGCAGTTTACCTGTCAAAATGTATGAAAATTGGTGGAACTTGGAGCCTTAAGGAAAGTCCAACACCTCTCTCTTCACAATTTCCCTCAAATGGGAATATTGCCTCTTGCCCTTTTCTTGATATAATGTTATTAGACATTTGGTGTAAGATATAAAATATCGTCTTTTTTTAGATACAATATATGGTTATTAGAGATATTTAAATTGAACACATTTTCTAAAAAAAAAAAGAAATAATACAATTATTTAATATTGTTAATTTTTTAATTTTTTAATTTTTTAATTTGCTATTTTATTTATTTAATATCATTTTTATTATTATTGATTAAATTTGTTAAATTACTTACATTTAAATGTGTTGGTATTTTTGTAACTATTTTAAATAATTTATTTATTACTTACATTTAAACGTGTTGGTATTTTTACGAATTATTGTAAATAATTTAATTTCAATTAAAAACTATACATATTTTGTTTGGTAATATTTTAATTATTGTTTAAAACAATTTATTTAAGAATAAGGAAAAAAAATAATCATTAATGTATTAATGTGTTGGTATTTTGGGAATTATTTTAAATAATTTAATTTTAATTAAAAAGTGTATATATTTTGTATGATAATATTTTTATTATTATTTTAAACAATTTATTTAAGTATAAATCAACAAAATAAACAAAAATAATCATTTATAATAGGTGAGAAAAAGAAAATATATATAATTATAATAATTATATTTATAAAAATAGATAATTATTTATAAAATTCATACTTATATTTATGAAAAAATTTAGAGTTTGTTATTGAAAAATTAAAATATATCAATAAAAAATTCAATTTTTTTAGTAACAAAACACTAATATTTTAATAAAAAACCTTAATTTCTCTTATCATAACAAAAATTACTTCTTCTTATCATAAAAACAAACCCTATCCCCTTCAATTTTTTTTTATAGAAAAAACCATATTACATTTATTTTTATTGTAAAACAAACCCTAATTTTTTAGCATGAATTCAAATATCCACAACACCCTAACTCAAATATTTCTCTTCTTATTTTCCAATAGGAATATCGTGTTGTTATCAAATGTGACACTTTTTAAGAAAGAAAAAGGTTTTGGGAGATTCCTTACTTAAAGAAGCATTCCTTTTGGATACTCAAATTTGATAGATTTGAGAAGAACTACTTAGAACACTTTTATAATTGTGTATTTTTTAAATCAACTCTTTTATAATTGTGTTTTTTTTAATTAATCTCTATGCTAAGATTGAGGTTCCTTTTTACTTTGCTATAAAAAAAATGGAGAATTTGGATAGAGTTTTTTTTATAAAAAAAAATTATTTAAATGTCAAAGTTAATATCTAAAAACAAAAGTACATTAATATTTTTTCATAAACTTTATCATGATTTTTTTTTTTAATCATCTCTGTATATTTTTATGACCGTGGTTGGTTTTTATCATCTCTGTGTATTAGAATTGGATTTAGTTCTCTTCATTATGAAGTTCAATGGTATATTTTTATGACTTTGGTCGTTTTTTATCATCTCTGTATATTAGAATTGGGATTTCATTGTAGCCATTGTGAAGTTCAATGTATAAACGTTTTGGGTGAAAATTTGATTTAACAAAATTGGATCTTATTCTTCACTTCGAAATTCCTTGCTTAAAGAAGCATTATTTTTGGATTCTAAAATTTAATAAATTTGAGAAGAACTACTTACAACTCTTTTAAATTTGTGTTTTTTTTAAATCATCTATGTATGTTAGGATTGAGGTTCCCTTTTTATTTTGTTGAGACCATATAAATAAAAACTTTTTCGAGACCCTATAAATATATAAATAAATAGTGAGACTTTTACTTTGTTGAGACTTATAAATAAATAGTGAGAATTTGGAGAGAGTTTTGCTTATTAAAAAAATCAATTGAAACGTGAAATATAAGATTTAAAAACAAAAGTACATTAATATTTTTTCATAAACTTTATGATGGTAATTTTTTATCATCTCTGTATATTTTTATGAGTTCATTTCGTTCTCACAATTGTGGGGTTCAATGTATAAATGTTATGGGTCAAAATTTGATTTAATAGTGAAGAATAAGTTCAGTTACAAATGTTGGGGATGAAAATTTGATTTAAAAGTGAAGAATGAGTTCGAGTAAACATGTTGTGGGTGAAAATTTGATTTAAAAGTGAAGAATAAGTTTGAGTACATTACAATACACGAAAAAATAGTACACAAAAAAAAAAAAATATTAACAAGGGCATTATGTTACTTCCATCCAGTTTCACATGGAAGAAAAACATAGCCAAGATGGGAACAATAGTAAGAGTGACCGAGCAATCAAAAAAATAAATTAATAAGATATCAATAATATCAAAGTACACAAACTCATGTTCCAAATCGTTCGTCCATATCTGAGCCTCGATTCGAGGAAAGGTGAGTTTTATTAACATATTTCTCCATTGTAACTTTTTCATTTTAGTCACAGACGGCCTTCAGTTTCTCTCTTTATGTTGAAAGGTCTTGGACTTTTCATTCTAATTCATAGCTTCTCTCCCTTTCTCTACACTATCCAAACAAAAACATCCAACTTCTATTATTAAAACCTAGTTGTATTGATGTCTCAAAACACTAAGAGAGAAAAAGCATTCCAAAATATTTTCATCACGTACCAATGATCTACCAGAAAAGGGATTTCATTTTTTTGCCAATGATTTACAGGGAATCGAGTCGGTCCACGAATACACAATTCTCTACCCATACCCAAATATTTTCATCCCATGCCCAAATATTTTCATAGGGTAGCAATTATCTAATCGCTTTCATAATTTATTTTCCAATGATTTACATAGGGTAGCAATTATCTCAGAGATTTCATCATTTATTTCCCAATGATTTACACGCAACCGAGTCGATTTGCAGGTTACTGCACCTGGTATTCTACATGTCCCTGGGTTTTAGGATGCCTCACATCCTACATTGCCAGGCTCCATGTTCATGTAGAAAATTAAATGCTCAACCAATATGATAAGTGTGGCTCGTAGCTGTATAGGAGATATGGAAAAACGTGGCACAAGTTCTTGTAGAAAATCGTTGGTTTTTAAGACACCTCACATCTTACATTTCCATACTCCGTGTTTATGTATAAAATTAAATGCTCATCCAATATGATAAGTGTGATTCGTAGATGTATGGGAGATATGAAAAAACTTGGCACAAATGTAGGCATTGTAAAAGATTTAAGGTTAATAGTAAAGTAAATACTTAATGTTAAGTAATTTTTCTAATCATATAAATGTGGAAATGAGATGTTTACATAGTAATTTCTTAACATGATTAAGTAAATGTGAAAATGTAAATAGATTAACAGATGCATTCAAAAATGTTAGGAAGATATGAACATTAAATCTCATTCATTGATTGATAAGGAGGACTAAGAATATGCTAGAGTCTTCAATTGCTAGCCATCAGATTATAATTTATAATTAAAAGATTATTAAAAGTGTCCATCTCCATAAGAATATGCTAACATCTTCAATTGCTAGACATGAGATTATACTTTATAATTAATAGATTATTAATATTATTGCAAAAGAATAAAGTTTGTATTCCTAAATATTTCCTTAGATACAAAAATTACAATTTAGAAACATAAAATTACCATTGTAATATGATAATAAATGGTTTCAAAAATAAAACCTTGAGATTAACCACCCACTTGATTACAGCTTCTTAAAAATGGCATCAACAACTATTAATGGTATTTAACAACTCTTATTAAAATCATTTTCTTGTAGTCTAAAACATTTAAAAATATATATATCGTGATGTAAAAGAGAATTTACTCCAAATAACTAACCTTGAGATCCCAAGGAGGACTAATCAATGAAACCTAAGCCTCAATATTATCTATCGAAACATAAGGTTACTTGTAAGAGTCTTCTAACTTTCACCAAGGGACAAAGAGATCATGAAGAAAGGATCAAATGAGGTCAAAAAATTCTAATTATGAGAAACTTATAAATGAATGTGTCCATGTACAAATAATCCACAAGGCACACAAAAATAAAACAATTATTGTACAATACCCAACAAAAATAGGAAGGACGGAAAAAAGAAAGGAACATATGTCAATGAAGACTATACACTAAGGTAGGATGTAGAAGGGTGAATAGAAGGATGAAAACATTGATTTAGCCATCTTAATTTAAAAAAACAACAATCACAACAACAACAACCACTATTTTAATAGACAAATAACCCACAATTCATACAAAAATAAAACAATTGCACTACAACACCTTAAAAAATAAAAAAGATTAACAAAATAAAAAGAAATATGTCAATAAAGACCATGCACTAACATAAGATGCAGGTGAAATAAAACAATTGCACTACAACACTCCAAAAATAAATAAATAAGAAAAGGTTGAGAAAATAAAGGGAAATATGTAAATGAAGACTATACACTAACATAAGATGCACGAGCGTAAAAACATGATTTAAGAACCCTAATTTAAATAGCTAGCAAAAGGCTTTAAAATTATAATTTATGGTGAACATATATATACTTATAATAGAGATGATATATATATCATATATATAAATATTAAAAAATAAAAATAACCTTTTACTTGTGAGAATCCTTACGTGAGGGATAAAATAAAAGATTTGTGAGGATTGGATCATAGAAATCTCTTAATATATAGATAGGAAAGCAATATGAAGAGATGTTAAAAAAGTAAGTATACACAAAAATCACAAATAAATATATATAAGAAATTTACAGAATTAAGGGTAATATGTTTATATTATATATTAATCTGGAGATATAGGTTATAAAATATGTTGTTATATATATATATATATATATATATATATATATTAAAAAAGACTAAATAAATTATATAAATATATAAAACTTTTAAACTATAAATATTATATTATATAGTTGAAAAAAAAGTGTATTGTTGTGTAACCCTACATGGGCCTTCGACGCCATGGTCGCACACGTGCTAGGCCTGTCCACATGTTCCGAACAACCCGAAAGCAAGAAAACACATAAATACTTATATGGGTTAGATAAGCTATGTAAGTAACTAAAAAATTATGTAATGTGAAGTTAAAAATGAATATATATATATATATATATATATATATATATATATATTAAATTACTAGTGAAAGAAAAGAAAAGGGATGAATTATGTATATATTACGTAAATAAATAATTCAAGTTATATATAAATTATTACACATAAACTATATCTTAAAAAGTAAAAAAAATTAAACAAATAGATGTAATATAAAATCAAACAAAGGAATAAAATAACTAAATTTCAAATGCAAGTTTCAATAGGAAGCAACCCAGAGAACATTTTTTTTTATTTGGACATTTTGACGTAGATGCATGTGCATGGCCATCTGTTTTTCAAACCTCACAAAAATCAAATACTGTAGATGAGCACTGTACCCAACCCTGTTGACTTGAAGGCAATCGAGCCCTCCACTGAGCACCGTAGACAAATCTCGAGGAAAACCATTGTCAAAATAATAGTTTAATGCCATGACTGCACACACAATGAAGGAATCCATGGCTACGCGCTACTCTCTCGAATTGGGTAATAAATTGTTTCTGCAAGGAAATTACATACCTAAGGTCTCATGCTCCCCTAAACTATACTAGGCAATCGGCAAGGGAGAGGTCGGACATGGGCGTGCCCTCTGAGTTGAGTGATCGACCATGGAGCCATGGGCCATATTCATTCAAATTGAAGAAACCCTATACGAACAAATGAAGAATCTGAATGAGCGACGAAGGGTTTTGTCTAAAATTATTTTTTCCATGCTTGGAATGAGGAGGGGAAGCCACGTGGCCTCATGAAAGCAAGGGCCCGTGGATGCAGCCGTGTTTTATATTTTAATTATTATTGTAATTTTTTATAAAATTTCTTGGGGATATTTTTATTAATTATATTATATTTTAATTATATATGAATATATAATTATTATTAATATATATACAATTAAAAAAATGGTGGTTATTTATAAGTTTGCGTTAATTATATATCATGGTTAATTGGTTAATAGTTAATTATAAATAGCCCATTAATAAATATCCAAAAAACTATTAATAAATAAATTTAAAAATATGAACTTAGAATGAATTGAATGTAATATTAAATTCTTACATTAGATTAATATGATATACATATTATAATATATGTCACTAAGATTAATTAGTAATTAACATTAAATTGTTGATTAACCTTATTCAAATGTTAAGTGTGATTAATGTAAAAATTTAGGTTAAAGTTTTAACCTATCATAATGGGTTATTTGGTTTATAGTAATTCTTGAACATGATGTTTTAAATCACATTAATCAATTTTAAAATGTATAAGGACTTAGATGGATTATGAAGGGGTAATATTTAATATTCGCTAATGATATAAGTTAGAAATAGTGCTAGTATAACTAGCAAGACAAGAGTGTTAATAGTTTTCTTGGATGAAGTTACTAAGCTTAGAGGCTTTGAACCTGACCTTTAACCACTTACCTTATAGGAGTAATGTCTATTTACAAATGGGTATAAAGAAACTTATGCCTAACCCTATGTTTGCAAGTATAAGTTTGAGTAAAACCTATAATTCCCTAACCCTTTCCTGATATGCATTTGGTTTGATGCAAATTCAGTTATTCAAGATTCTTAAGTCTCAGTGAAATCGAGGTGAGGGGGAATTGCCACAGCTATCACAGTTGTTGCCACTCCCACTACCATCGCCCAAGCTAGTTGTGATATTGTGGTCCTTAGAGGCTATTAATGAGAAATTAAAGGTATGTGAGTCAATAGATGTGGAAGTGGATCCCCCACCATATGGAGTGGGTAACCTAGAAGGGTCGAGGGACTTAGAGAGACGACCTCCACTGAGGAACATCACTAGAGAACTGTAGAAAATTAAAATCCCAATGTTTATCACGGGTTGTGCAAGTGAATGTGCAGAGGTATGGTTGGAAGGAATGACGATATGTTTTTCCTTAAAAGACTATGCCTCCACGTTAAAGCATAAGATAGAGACCTTTTAGCTGAGAGACAATTCCTTGAAATGATGGGGTAATCCTAAGGGACACTTGCACCTTACTCAATATAACGTCTCTTGGGAGTTATTCAAGAAGAGCGATCTCAGAGAAAATATTTTCCTCCTTATTATAAGGAAAAACAAATAGGAGAATTTCATGCTCTAATTGAAGGAAACATAAGAACAAAAGACTAAAAAATCAGGTTCATGGAGTTAGTAAAGTACGTCTCATAGATGGATATTGATCATCAACAAGTAAAACATTTTTTGTAGGGGTTAAACCCTAAGATAGCGACCATGGTGCTGATGTTGAAACCATCATTAGTGGTAAAAGTAGTTGAAAGTGCTCGTTACGCGAAAGAACATATGCGATTAAACAAAGGTATGAGATAAACTATGCCACAACATCCTGGATTCGTGGGGAAGGCCCATAGAAAATTCTCGAGGGAAGGAAGCTCTAGGCCACCTCCTTATGGGAATAGAGTCGCACCTAGAACAATTGCAGCTCATATTTCAATGGAAGTGAGTACAACATCCCACTGATCACCAACGATGCAGGAAAGTCCATGACCTTCTCACAGAGAAGTTAATAGGGGCAGGGGTTCCACGAGAAGGAACTCATTCTAGAGGCCTTCATAGGGAAGTTTGGAGGTTCCTCCCTGAGTTATTTGTTAGGAGTGCAGAGGAACTCATTACCATCATGACTTCCCATAGTCACAATTAGGACTTGTGCATATAGAGGGAAAGGCCACGATGGGAAGGAAAAGTGGTAACCACCATATTTATGTAGCAGTTAATAACTGTCAAGGAGAACATCAATTGATTGTGGCAAAGTCATCAGGTACACTAAATCATGGCAATGCCAAAATTTTATTTGATTTAGGTGCCACAAATAGTTTCATTTCACCATGTGCATTATAAAAGTATGGGATGGAAGCCTATGAGAATGATGACCTTAAACAAGTTGATATGGCTTCGGGGGAAAAAAAAGTGGTCGGACCTAGCATCGATAATGATCTTCTATATCTTAGAGTGTATACTACTAGTTTTAATGTGTACATCACTTCCCTAGGGACGTATGATCTAATCATTGGAATGGACTCACTAGAATCTCATTGAGCTTTACTAGATTGTTTCACGAAGAGCGTACTTTGAGTAGATGATGAAGGAAGGTCAATAGAGATCCATGGTATATGGAGGAAGTTGTCTCTACACTTTTTCTCGAAAATGAATTTTAAACATTGTGTGATGGAAGGTTATCAATTATTTGTAGTGGAAGTAGTCAATGAAGGGAAAGGACCCTCTATAGCTCAATACCCATTTTTTTCATAATTTCAAGATTTTTTTTCTGAAAGAGTTGTCAGGTTTTCCTCCTAAGAGGGAGCTTGATTTTACTATCTAGCTAAAATGTGGTGCGTAGCCAATTTCCAAGACACTGTATAGGATGATAGACATAGATCTTTCTGAGTTGCAGATGTAGTTGAAGGAATTAATTGACATAGGGATGAAAAATCCCAATGTCTCTCATTCGGGTGCACCGGTAATATTTTTCAATAAGGACAGTTCCTTACGACTATGTATAGATTAAAGGGACTTTAAACATGCTATAATGAAGAATAGGTACCCAATACCGTGGATATATTATCTCTTTGATCAGATGAACATAGCAACGATTTTCTCAAAAAATTATCTACGATCAAGGTATCACCAGTTAAGGATTAAGGAAGGAGATATTCCTAAAACCTCCTTTCAAACTCGATTTGGACATTACAAGTTCATTGTAGTGTTGTTTGGTTTGACCAGTGCATCAACCATATTCATGAGCCTCATGAATGGTGTATTCTAAAAGTACTTAGATTTCTTTATGCAAGTATTTCTTGACTATATCTTAATCTATTCCAAGAATGAAAGAGAACATGAGGAACACTTGCAAATGGTGTTGTCATTCCTTAGTGAGAACAAGTTGTATGGAAACTTTTCAAATTTCTCTTTCTTCCAGAAGTATATTCACTATCTGTGTCATATGATTTTGGGAGAAGAGATTTTTGTGGACCCAGAAAAGGTGAAGGCCATTATGGATTGTCTAGCGCTGAGAAATGCTCATGAGGTTAAGATATTCATGAGGCTAGTTGGTTAATACTCAAGTTTTTTGGAAGGGTTCTCAAACATAGTGAAGCCCATCACGACTTTAGAGTGAAAGGGAGTGAGGTATGAGTGGACAGATGAATGTGACACTGCAACATTCTTCTCTTGCACACTGAACGAACTTATTCTTTGAGGACACTTGCTCGCAAGTGATCCGGATTATTATGCTATTAAAACATTTGATTATGATTATGAGGCATTATGGGTTCATGACATGTTGTTTTACTGCATTGACGTACACAGGTGCTATTAACTCGGTTTTACTGAGTGTGCATGATTTTGGACCTCGAGGATGCAGAGGCATTGATGGAATCCATTGGACTTCGTATTGATTCGGGGAGTGTACCATTGGGGTTTGATTGTTTTACTATGATATTAGTGCATTAGATTAGATGATATGATATGGATATATTCTTACATAATTTGTTGATGATGCAGAATGACGATAGCTTGCCAACCAGGCTCACATGTGGAGTAAAGGGGTCACGCACGACTACCAGATATGTTGAGGGGAAGGTGTGGATAGCAGCCCTGCCACAACATACTCGCACTCTCGTCGTGGCTCGAACTATACGTTAACATTTACCTAGTTTGAGAGGACCCATGATTCCATGAGGGAAGACTGCGACAATCGCTCACGATGATTCTAAGGGGCACACAATAAGGCGAGCCCCTTAGTCTCCAACAAGTTCACCTAGCGGAGTATTGACTCGAGGGTTTTTTTATGTCTACCAAGTCATTCAAGAGGCAAGTGGCACCCTTGGAGAACGTGTTGCATCCTGAAGGGAACGTCACACAAGAAAAATGGAAAGAGGCGAGTGGCACCCTTGGAGCACGTAGTGCATCGTGAAGGGCACGTCGCATAAGGGAAACATATTAAAGTGAGTGTCACCCTTGGAGTACCTAGTGCATCTTGAAGGGCACGTCGCATTGTTGATAATAAATGAATGAAGACTAGATGGCCTTAGGATGAATAACATGTTAAGAATTTTTAAAAACAATTTCCCTAATAAATTGTCTCCCAACACGAAATTGTAAGCTCCAAGTCTAAATTAGGCTAGGGGTAAAATTTCATCTATTTATTTAAAAATAATAATAATAAAAATAAAATAAAAATAAAAATAAAAACAACGTAAATAATGATTATGATCCTCGTTAAATTTTGTAACAATAAGGGGGTAAGCAATTTAAATAATTCATAAAAATCTGTTAGGGTAAAATTTTAAAAAGGGGGGATAATTTTTTTTTTTTATGATAATTTAAAATTATTAACTAAAAGGGGAAAAAGGAAAAAGGGGGTTAATTTCTACACCTGCCAATTTGAGTCCTAAATAAAAAGGGGAAAGAGGGAAATCTAAAGTATTTAGGAAACTAGGAAAATAGGGAAGCATAAGAAGAAAATGGAAACCCAAGGGAAAAAGCAGAAAGACAAACTTAGTAAGGTATCTACCATTAAGAACTTTCTAATTTAAAACTGAACTAGGAAATTGATAATGGGGAAAGTTATTAAAACCTGTAAGAGTATTTGGGGACACCTAGGAGCAATTCTAGGAGTGACTCTAGGTGGGTGAGGGAAATAAGGGAAATTAATTAATTAAAGAAATTAATTTGTGGAGGAATGAAGGGGACGGGTGACACTTCTATGGGGAAGAATTTTTTGGATTTAATTTTTAAAAATTTAATGTATTGAGATTTTAGGAAAGTAAGGGACTTTGAACCTCTATATAATTAAGGGAGGATAAGGATGAAGGATCTCTTCTATTTACGTAAAGTTACGGTGCAGAAATATCTATGGAGTTGGGATACCCAGCTCGATGAGAAGTGGTAGCTCGGCCTTGCGAGGCGATCTGGGAGCTGGTCAAAATCTCTAGATAGTGAGTGTGTGGCCCCTTTGGGGCTCAGGGGGCTAAGGGGCAAGAAGAGTACCCCTAGCATTGGATGGGAGGTATCGGTGATGTATCACCACTCGGAAAGTGGGATTTTCACGGAGCGTGCGGGACATCCACCCAGAGTGGGTGATCAAGCAATGATACGCTTTCTTCGTTTTGTATCGTAGATTGTTGTAGGATTTGTGATTTGGATATGAATGTTTCTTTTGGGTAGGTAAATTGGTTGTCTAGATTCATGACTAAAAATTTTATAGCCTAGCTAATTGATTGATTGATTTCCCATGACCTTTGTTTCCCCGCATGTCGTGACCACCCTGTGGTGTTGATTGTGACCATATTGGTTGCTTTTCCCTTCATCCCTAGCTCACCAGTCCTTGCCTTAGCAGTTGGCCAAGAGCTTGATCTATGGTATTCTCTTCAGCGTTAACAGACCTATGGATCTCAACGCCCTGCTTTTCTATGTGAGGATTCTGAGCGAAGGATGTTCTTTGCATCCATCTACCTCTAATGTTTGTACTTCGCTGAAGGTTAGCCTTGCACCTTGAAGCGTTTATTTAACTCAAAAAATTGATGGTTGGCGAATTTTTTCTTCAACCTCGGCATGGTTATATCTCTTCGTTATCTCATTTTTTTGTTTTTATATCTTGATGGAGCAAATTCTAGCCCTGCGTTTTACTTCTTGGATAAATTATAATTTTGTGTTTTGTACTGAAGGATAATTCTAATTTGGCGTTATTATTCTTGGACCATTTACAACTCTGTGTTTGTTTGAAGAATAATTTTAACACTGCGATCTTATTCTTGGTTAAGTTATATTCTGCATTGTATAATTGATATCCCACTTCAATGGAAACATTTTTATTGTTATTCAAGTCTGCATGTTTCCTAGAAAATGTAATGTTGTCTGAATATCGTGTTACCTGGCGATTTCACCACCTCTCTGGACTCAATTTTTTTTTACCTTTGGGGCAATTTTTTCCTTAATAGTCGACCGAGTTTAGCATTAAAATTATTCTTCTATTTGATTCCTTTTGCTGCCATGGATTGCATTTAAATGAGGCTGAGTTATTTCTATTAATGGCCATGGTTTGTTGTCAAAATCGTGCCTATTTTCTTCTATTTTTGACCATGTTTTTTCTCATTAAAGGTTGGCCGAAATCATGATCGAAACATTGATTGAATGCCCACGGTTGCAGATAAAATCGTGACTGTATTTTTTCTACTATCAAGACTACATTTGTTGCTTAAAACTTGTGTTTTTTCCATTTAAAATGATGTTGTGTCTTCCTATTCAATGCCCACGTTTTGACATTTAATAGTGACTGATGTCTCCTATACCTTACCATGAAATGTTTACCAAACAAGTGTGACTATATGGTTGTATTTTACCATGAAATCTTTAGCAAATAATGTGACTATATTGTTGTACTTTACCCCAAAATTGTTACCAAATAAATGTGACTCTATTGTTGTAGTTTACCATGAAATTTTCACCAAGTCACGTGACCATAAATATTGTAGTTCACCACGAATTTCTGCCAAATAATGTGACTTTAAGGCTGTAGTTTACCATGATTTTTTTTTATCAAACAATGTGACTATATTACTATTTAAAAATGCTCACGAGTCGGCCCTTAAATTGAGTAATGTACCGCATCTTCTTTATTTGGCAATTCGATTACAGCTGCTCTCAGTTCCGATTTTATTGATGACAGTGCGGTTAAACTTATCCTCTCCTTGATAATGTTTTTCTTCTTCTGATAACGTGGTTACAGGTTGCACGACATCCACCTTTTAATTACTGACAAAGATTGTTCTCTGACTGTGTTTTGAGTAATAAAGGTGTAACATTTTTTTTCCATCCTGTATGATATATATTATGCCATGTAAATTTTAGACTTGGACCAATGCCCATGTTAAGACAACTACCTTATGCCCTTGGTGTAGCCAGAATTGTCCTTGGGATGTAGTATGGAAATAAAAGTATTTTTATGTAAAAATAATTTCTCAGTTTTACTGGGAAAAGGCTGTCGTTAGATTTATTGATAGCATTTAGTTGGATAGAGGAGCCTTTAATAGGATTAGATAATATTTAATGAGTAGACAACCTAGTTTCACTCAGACTAGACTTGTAAATCTAGTTTTCTTAATAATTAAACAGTTAAATCAGAATTTAATTTAAATACAACTTTAGTATTGACTTGATTTGCATTTAAGGTCACTGTAGATGGTACATTGATGACCATTTTTTTTTATTTAGACTTGCTCCATTGATTGGCATTAATGTTAATTTAGATGGTAATTGTAGTTTATGGTTCTAATATGAATTCAAATTTGATTTGTCAATTAGATGGTAAAGATGGACAATGGTGACTAGACTTGCTAAATTGGTTGTATTTAATGTCTAAGTTGATTGTCAACTAAATGGCTAATTTATAATTTAGACATGCTAGTTGGATTATAATTAATGTTAAGTAGATGGTAAATTGGACAAGTTTAGACTTGATGAACGAATGGGGTGTTGACGAAGTCATGTAACAATTGCATTTTTCTTCTTTGAGTAATGTTGTCTGGGGTGTGGGCGTGGTCTTCTTGTCGTTATTTTTCATCCTAGCACGCTGGATTTTCTCGAAGCCTTAGTCTCGTTCGGATGGGTTGTGCCCCAGTTATTGTCCCACCTCCCTTTTGAGGAGGGCATGGTTCCTGATGAGGGGATCATGGCACGCCTTATGGGTTAGATGCAAATGATATCTTGGTCGGAGTCGATGCCTACCGTGTGAGTGTGGTTGAGCGTCATATGTTGACTTGGCACAAGGGTCAAATTCCTTCATGTGTTAGGTCTGCATGCCTTGAGGTTCTAGTCTTTGTTCATCTAGGCCATGATGTCAGGATGGGGGATGTTGTCCCTTAATCTTGTAAGCGTGGTCGTTTTGAGTCGGGTGGGTAGTCGTCCTCCTTGTTAGTAGTGCATGTCATGCTAGTTGTGTTGACCCTGTGTGTGGTGTCATAGTGACCTATTGCCTGGATTGCGTGTTTGCGTTCATCATCAGTGGTGATGTTAAACCATTGTCATAATTGCCTCTTGCCTCTTAACCCCTAAAAACAACAAAAAAAAATAAAAATAAAATTTGTTGTCATAATGGGGGTTTTGTTACATATGGTATCAGAGTGGGTTCAACCCACGACTTGGGTTCACTATGGATTTCATTGTTATGATTTTATTATAATGTTGTTAATTGAGTTGACTTGTATTCATGCAGGTAATCATGGTTGGAGGATGCCACAGAAGTAGACGACGGGGTGCTAGGGGAGGAGGCACAACGCCTCCAGTAGCAGCCACGCCTAAGGGGTCTATCCCCTAGGGAGACAAGTAGGTTGTTAGGCAGAAGAAGATAACAATTGGTGATGTGGTCGGAATGATGAGATATTTTTAGGGCATGTCTGAGGCGTTGTCATTCGTTTGTATAGAGATGAGGCCAAGGTGTTGGCACCCCCTGAGGGTCCATCGTGCACTCCGGTCGGTACTAGTAGCATTCACTGTGAACTCGAGAAGGTAAAATTTACCGAGTTCTTTGGTGCCCCGGACGACGCAGTTGCCAAGGCATGGTTTAATAATATGGCGATGTGCTTTGCACTTCGTGATTATACATCTAACATGAAGGTCTACATGGCAGTCTTTCAATTGAAGGGGAGCACTCTTCTATGGTGGAAGACGCTCCTATCGTAGCTGAACATGGCCGTTAAATACGTCTCATGGGAACTGTTCAAGGAATGGTTCTGAGAGAGGTAACTTTCAGAGGAATTCATTGAGCATCATCTCAATGAGTTCAACGCCTCACAATAGGGTGGTCATATGGTGCCCGAGTACGAGGCCCATTTTATGTAGCTTCTTCAGTATGCTCTGCACCTTAACACTGAGAAAATTAAGGTCTACAGGTTCGTGTTCGGCCTTAACGACAACATACGTGAAAAGGTCAGGATTTTGATGGCTAAAACCTTGCATGATGTCATCGAGAAGGCTCTCATAGAAGATGAGGAGCTTATCAGCAGGGGTCAAACTAGGACTCCAACAATACTAGTAGGGAAGGTGTCATCTAGTGCACAACAGCTTCAAAAACCAACCAGACATATGTCATGATATTGTGGCTTCCAGAGGGGATCCACTTTCACTACACCTCGACGATCGACGCCTCATCAGTAGACACCTTATCGGGGACGACAAAATCAACAACAACATCAACTGTAGTAGTAGTAGTTTAGGCCTGTTCAGTAGAACAGACCAGGATTCCAGGCTGGTGGGTCGTCATCTTCTACTTTGGGTACCACGACTACTGGGCTGAAGAAGCAGTGTTGGACATGTGGGGAGCCAAACTACCAATGTGACTACCCTATGGAGAGGACTAGAGTGTACGAATCAGATGGACCCACTACCATGGGAGATATGGGCAAGGCCCATCAGATTCATGCAGCGGTGAATAACTGCCAGGCAGAGCATTAGTTGATTGTGCTTGAGATAACAGGTACCGTCACTAACTAGACCCTTAGTATTTTGATATATCTCGGTGCTACCGAGAGTTTCATTTCTGGTGAAGTGCTAAAAAGGATTAAGGTAAAGGTAGTCAAACTGGATGAGTCTAGATTCATAGAGATGGCCTCGGGAGCCAAGCAGAAGATTGGAGGAAAGGTTATGGGTTGTATCCTTAACCTTGGAGAGTTTGTCACCAAGGTCGACCTGTACGTCATGATCTTAGGATCTTATGATGTCGTGATCAGTATGGACTGGTTGGAATCACATGAGGTGATACTCAACTGCAAGAAGAAACAGTTGAGCTTGGTCGATGATGATGGACATAGACATGTGATTGTAGGTCGTAACCAGTGAGTTTCCCTAAGGTTCATCTCTTCCTTGCAACTTCGGAAGAGCATGCACAAGGGGTGAAAGATTTATGCGATCCTTTCCTTAAACGAGAAGGGAGTAGCGGAATGTCTAGAACACCTTCTAGTGGTGAGAGAGTTTGTGGACATATTTTCAGAGGAGTTATTGGGGATGCCGTCGGAGAGGGAATTGGATTTTACTATAGACCTAAAACTAGGAACTGAGCTATTAGCGAGAATTCCTTATCTGATGTCGAACCCAAAATTACAAGAGTTGAGAATGCAACTGAAATAATTGTTGGACCTGGGACTAATGCGTCTAAGTGTGTCACCGTGGGGTGTGCTTTTTATTTTCATAAAAAATAAGGATGGGTCATGGAGTTTCTGCATTGACTACCATCAATTGAATAAGGCCATAATCAGGAATCTGTATCCGTTGCAAAGGATTGATGATATGTTCAATAAAATGAAGGGCGCGATGGTGTTCTCAAAGATCAACTTGCAATCAAGATACCACCAGTTACGGATTAAGGAAGATTATGTCCCTAAGACTTCCTTTAGGATGAGGTTTGGACATTATGAGTTTATTTTTTTACCGTTTGGACTGACAAACGCCCCAGGGGTATTTATGAGTTTGATGAACGGGGTGTTCCGCGAGTACTTGGACAAGTTTTTCCAATTATTCATTGATGATATTTTGATTTAATCTCGAACAATAGAGGAGCATGACGAGCACTTGTGCTTGGTACTATAGTGTCTGTGAGAGCACAAATTGTACAAGAAGTTGTCCAAATGATCATTTAATCAATCGAAGATCCACTACTTAGGGTATGTCATCTCCGGTGAAGGCATCATCGTGGATCCAGCAAAGGTCAATGCTATTATGGAATGGACTACACCGACGAATCTCCTGGAAGTGCATAGATTCATGGTTTTAGTAGGATACTATCGACGATTTGTGGAAGGATTTTCAAAGATAGCAAATCTGATCAAGGAATTGCAGAAGAAAAACAAGAAGTTTCTTTGGACTGAGAAATGCATGGAAGCATTTTGGAGGCTCAAGGAGTTGTTGACAAAAACACCGATACTAAAGGTCCCTGACATGGACGCATAATTATTGGTATGCACTGACGCATCCAAGGAAGGCTTAGGTAGAGTCTTGATGAAAAACAGACGAGTGATTACTTACATCTCGAGGAAACTGAGAAGGCATGAGGAGAACTACGCGATGCACGATTTGGAGTTGTTAGCCATCGTATATGCCTTGAAGGTTTGGGGACACTACCTTGTTGGATGAAAATTTGAACTAAAGACTGACCACTGTGGACTGCAACACATATTTATGCAAAGAGACCTGAACACGTGACAATGGCATTGGTCGGAATTATTTAGTGAGTACGACTTCAAGATTACTTACATAAAAGGAACAATGAATCGAGTGGCATATGATTTGAGTCGAATCCCCCACATTGTTTCGGCGGTGCCTCATCAAACCAATCTATGGGAAAGGATTCTAACTTTACAGCGTGATGATGATTGGTACAAAGAGGTCAAGGGTTTTATCGAACAAAACACAATGATGGTACGAAGATTTGAAGGATTTTCGTTTGATGACAATGGATTATTGAGGTTTAAAAATCGGATTTACGTACCACCAAATGATGAGTTGAGGATGTGGATCCTAAGAAAAGCTCATAGAGCAGTTTACATGGCTCACCTGGGAGTCATGAAGATGAGGGCAGACCTTAAACCCTTATTCTTCTGGAAAGGAATGAAGGTAGACATAGTCAATTATATGGCCATATGTCTAGAATGTCAGCAAGTAAACGCTGAACATAGACACCCAACAAGATTACTACAACCACATGCTATTCCAGAATCAAAATGGGAGGTTATTTCGATGGATTTTGTTGTTGGATTTCCACTGACGGAAAGGAGACATGACTCGATTTTTGTAGTAGTAGACACTCTGATGAAGAGTGCTCACTTTATTCCTATCCATAAGACGTATTAGGCACCTGACATAGCTATAGTTTTCATGAGTGAGATTGTGAGGCTGCATGGCATGCCTAAGAGGATTATATCTAATCGAGGATCAGTGTTTACACGATGATTTTGGATGAGTTTCCAAGAGGCCTTGGGAACCCAACTTAAATTTAGGACTGCGTATCACTAAGAGACTTACGGACAGACCGAACGAATGAACCATAACTTGGAGGACATGTTGCACATGTACATGATGGACCAACAAAAGCGTTGGGAAGAATTCTTACCACTAGTGGAATTCGCTTATAACAGCAGTTACCAAAGCACCATTAAGATGGTGCCTTTTGAGTTTATTTACAGGTGACCGTGTCGGACACCTTTGAGTTGGGATCATCTTGAGGATAGGATCTTGGTGGGACCAGAGGCAATCCAAGAAATGGAAGAGAAAATGAAAATAATAAGACAAAGGATTAAAGAAGCGCAGGATCGACATAAGAGTTATGTTGATGCGCACCGTGTCGAGCGTAATTACGAGGTCGATGATCGGGTCTTATTAAGGGTTAAACCACATAAGAGTTCGATCAAGTTTGGAAAGGGAGCTAAACTCTCTCCTAGGTTTGTGGGACCCTTCAATATTGTGGAGAGAAAGGGGCCCGTGGCATATCGACTAGCCTTGCCTAATTTTTTGAGGCGTATGCATGATGTTTTTCATGTATCTATTTTGAGACATTATATTAGTGATCCTATGCATGTTATTGACATAAGTTCCTTGCAAGTATCGGATGAGGGGCCACTCATAGCTGATCCAATCCACATCTTGGATCATCATGTTCGACAGCTATGACATCGAATGGTAGATTAGGTCAAGGTCCAGTGGGACAACTATAGTCCGCACTCGGCGACCTAGGAGGATGCATATGATATGCGCCAGCAGTTTCCATTTTTGTTTAATAGATAGAATTATGATACTGTGATACACATTATTTGGCACTTATACTGTGAAACTTTGGGACGAAGTTTAGACCAAGAGGGGGTGTATGTAACATCCCTCTCTGACACACTGAGCGAACTTATTCTTTGAGGACACTTGCTCACAAGTGATCTAGATTATTATGCTATTAAAACATTTGATTCTAATTATGAGGCATTATGGGTTGATGACATGTTGTTTTACTGCAATGACGTAGACAGGTGTTGTTGACTCGGTTTTACTGAGTGTGTATAATTTTGGACATTGAGGATGTAGAGGCATTGATGGAACCCCTTGGACTCTAGATCGACTCGGGGAGTGCACCATTGGGGTTTGATTGTTTTACTATGATATTAGTTCATTAGATTAGATGATATGATATGGATATATTATGACATGATTTGTTGATGATGCAGGCTGACGATAGCTTGTCAATGAGACTCACATGTGGAGTAAAGGGGTCACGAACGACTACCAAAGATGTTGAGGGAGAGGTGTGGACAGTATCCCTACCACAACCTACTATCACTCTCTCCATGGCTCAAACTGTAGGTTAACGTTTACCTAGTTCGAGAGGACCCACGATGCCATGAGGGCAGACTGCGACAGTCACTCACAGTGAATCTAAGGGGCATGAAATAAGGTGGGGGCCTTATTCCTTAGAGGCCCTTAGTCTCCCACAAGTTCACTTGGTGGAGTATTGACTGCAGGGGTTACTTATGTCTACCAAGTCACTCAAGAGGCGAGTGGCACCCTTGGAGCACATGGTGCATCCTGAAGGGCACATCACGCAAGAAAAATGGAAAGAGGTGAGTGACACCCTTGGAGCACGTAGTGCGTCCTGAAGGGAATTTCGTGCAAGGGAAATAGATTAAGGTGAGTGGCACCCTTGGAGCACCTAGTGCATCCTGAAGGGCACGTCGCATTGTTGATGATAAATGAATGAACACTAGATGGCCTTAGCATGAATAACATGTTAATAATTTTTAAAAACAATTTCCATAATAAATTGTTGCCCAGCACGAAATTGTAAGGTGTAAGTCTAAATTATGCTATGGTTAAAATTTCATCTATCTATTTAAAA
>ML780310.1:670111-687934 GCA_009831015.1 Picea engelmannii
ATTTCCATAATGAGGCTATTCCAGAAAATAGGGTACTGAACATAAATCCTCTTGTGGGGGATGTTCAACTTCGAGCATTTACTTCCTTTCTCCTCAATCAAATCCTTTGGCAAGGTGAATTTTCGGCTGCCAAGAACAATGAAGAAAATTGCCTCCTCTGGATTAGACCAGAACCACAAGGGGCAGCTACATTCATCTCACGATATTATGCGTTCTTAAAGAAACCAGGGATGACTGAACACGTTCAGCAGCTGCAATTAGAAGTGATTCAAGATTGTGAACGCATCATTAGTGCCATAAAGATTCCTGCCCTACAGGCCAGTAACCTGTTCTGGCAGCATTCCACAGAAAAGAGACAACAGCGTAATCCTTTTGGTCCTGCCAACTTAGAAGCATAAATATCGAGGGTATCCAGTTATATCCAGTGTATGAGACATTGTGCTGAGAATTGGATTGGGTACCGGTTCTATTTTCCCATTCTCTGGTTGCCAATAGAAAAATATCAAATCAGTTACAAGCTGCCTAAAAAGGCAGAAACAATAGCATGGCAAAGATTGTAGGAAGTGCAAGAGTTCAGAACACTGACAGACAGTACCTCCCACAGTTACATCTTGTGTAGCTTACATGATCAGAGTAGGTATCCAGACTCGGATTCAGAGTAAGTTGCCTGAGCACATGCAACACCTTGAGCTAGGGGGGATGTTAGGACCACATATTGTACCTTTTTGCCAATACTTTTTGCCATTATTATACCCTTCATCACTTGTATTTAGACTCATAATATCACTTCATCTGATCATTTCAAGGTATACAACGTCCTTTCTCATTACTATATGCTTAATCTGTTTTGCATAATATTTTACATTACTTTTGTACTTAACCATTGATTAGAAGTGCATAAGTGTCCATAACTGCAGATTAGCATTTTGAGGACGGTGCTGAAACACAAAACTGTCCAAAGTCGTTGTTGAACTAATGCTGAAACACGGAGCTGCTACACAGTCCGAGGTCGCATATGCTGAAACACGAAGCTGCTACACAGTCTGAGGTTGCATATGCCGAAACACGGAGCTGTCACTCAGTTCAAAAGTGCAGATGCTAAAACACAGAGGAGACTGCCACGATGTTGAAACACGAGCCGTTACAGTTAGTAGTCAAGAGCGCAATTCATGTGGCTGAAACAGCCCGTGAATTGCGATGTTGAAACAACATCAGCAACGATGAGAAGGAGCTGTTACACCAGCCGTAACAACAATACCTCGTTCAAACTCCTGTATTAGCATTCGGTTGCATGAGAATAGGACATCCTATGCTGATTTAGAAAGAAGATCCGATTTAGGATAGGAATCAGATATGCTTTGTAATGATTGTATCGAAGGGATTTCCTCTTTAAATTCAAGGGAAATCACCATTTGAGGGATCCAAGTTTTGATACATTGAAGCAACTCCAGAGAAGTGGGACACATTCTATTCTTTCAATTGTAATGTGATATTTCGACAGATGAATATAAGACTGCTTTGAGTATCCTTCTTTAGTCTTTTGTTCAGGGGAATCTTGTGAGAAGGGAGGGCCCACCTTCATCACAATATTCACCCATTAGATAGAAGTGAGTTAGTATAATTTCTGTTTATGTTTTGTTCAACTGTCATTTGTTGAAACACTATTTTTATGAATTTCGCTTTGCTGAAACACTACTGACTCTGTCTTAGTTGTTGAATGAAATTTGTAATCCTTTTTATCAATCTTGTGTGATGATTTTACGAGGCTAGCAGAGAATTGGTTAAGGGTCCTTGCTCAAACAGAAGGGGATCAGAATACCATAACCTCTATAGGTTTCCTTTACCTTTGCAAGTGTGCTAGCCAGGGATTTGGTTAAAGTGTTCCTGCTCAGACAAAAAGGGACTACAACACCTTATCCTCTGTAGGATTCATTTACTGTTGCATGTGTGCTAGCCAGAGAATTGGTTAAAGCGTTCCTTCTCAGACAGAAAGGGACTACAACACCCTGTCCTCTGTAGATTTCCTTTGCCTCTGCAAGTGTGCTAGCCAGAGATTTTGTTAAAGTGTTTCTGCTCAGACAGAAAGGAACTACAACACCTTGTCTTCTGTAGGTTTCATTTACCTCTGCAAGTGTGTTATCCAGGGATTGGATTAAGGGTTCCTACTCAGAAAGGAAAGAACCAACATCTTGTTCTCTGTAGAATTTCCTTGGTATTAGCCAGAAACTGGGTTAGAGATCCCTGCTCAGACAGAAAGGAATCAGACTGCCCTGTTCTTTGTAGACCTCAACCTCACAAGTGTGCTAAAACAGAAGTAAGGCTCAAGGCTCATGCTTAGACAGAAAGGAACTACATGCTTTGTTTTCTGTTAGATAGAGTTAATTGTTTCTGCATTATTATTTTCATGAAAAGAGTGTTAACGCTGAAGTCTATGTTTGAGAGTAAGGGTCTTGTTCTCTGATCACAAAATAGTTGTTCTTTCCCATTGCAAGTATTATTTTAATGTAATCTAGGATTCTTAGATTGATCTTTAAGAAATTGCAATAGGGAGGTTACGCTCTTGTGATTTAATTCAGAGCTTCAGTTCATTCAAGAAAGTATAATTAGTATAGATTTCTTTACCACAACACTAACTTGCTTTTGGAATTGAGCATATATTGTGTGTGGCTATCTTTGAAACACAAGACTTCCCTGGGTTGATAATTTATGTTTCACTTGGTTGTTTAAAATTAATTAAGCAATTATAGTGACCAACAACGATCAGACAATGATATGCTTTCTTCATTTTGTAGGGTATATTGTTGTAGGATTTGTGATTTGGATGTGCATGTTTATTTTGGGTAGGTAAACTGGTTTTCTAGATTCATGACTAAAATTTTTATAGACTAGTTGATTGATTGATTGATTTCCCATGACCTTCGTTTCCCCACATGTCGTGACTGCCCTATGGTGTTGATTGTGACCATATTAGTTGGTTTTCCCTTCATCCCTAGCTCAGCAATCCTCGCCTGATCAGTCGGCGAGGAGCCTAATCTAAGGTCGTCGCTTCGACATTATTAGACCTGTGGATCTCAACGACCTGCTTTTTTGTGTGAGGATGGTGAGCGAAGGATGTTCTTTCCATCCGTCTACCTCTAATGTCTATCCCTGGCTGAAGGTTAGCCTTGCGCCCTGAAGAGTTTATTTAACTCGGTGAATTGATGGTTGGCGAGGATTTTCTTCAACCTCAGCATGGTTATATCTCTTTGTTATCTCATTTTTTTGTTTTTATATCTTGATGGAGCAAATTCTAGCCCTGCGTTTTATTTCTTGGATAAATTATAATTTTTTGTTTTGTACTGAAGGATAATTCTAACTTCACATTATTATTCTTGAATCATTTACAACTCTGTGCTTGTTTGAAGAATAATTTTAACCCTGTGATATTATTATTGGTTAGGTTATATTCTACGTTGTATAATTGATATCCCACTCCAATGGAAATGTTTTTATTGTTATTCAAGTCTGCATGTTGCCTAGAAAATGTACTGTTGTCTGAATATCATGTTACCTGGAAGTTTCGCCACCTCTCTCGACTCCATTTTGTTTTACCTTTGGGGCGATTTTTTCCTTAATATTCGATCGAGTTTAGCATTAAAAATATTCTGCTATTCAATTCCTTTTGTTGCCAGAGATTGCATTTAAAAGAGGTTGATTTATTCTTGTTAATGCCCACAGTTTGTTGTCAAAATCGTGCCTATGATCTTCTATTTTTTACCATGTTTTTGCTCATTAAAGGTTGACCGAAATCATGATCGAAAGACTGATTGAATGCCCATGGTTGCAGATAAAATCATGACTGCATTTTTCCTGCTATCAAGACCACGAATCACCCCACCCAGGCTGACTGCGTTTGATATTTAAAACTTACATTTTTTCCATTTAAAATGATGTTGCCTCTTCCTGTTCAATGCCCACATTTTAACATTTAACAGTGACTAATGTCTCTTGTACCTTACCACGAAATGTTTACCAAATAAGTGTGATTGTATGGCTATAGTTTACCACAGAATCTTTAGCAAATACTGTGACTATATTGTTGTACTTTACCCCCAAATTGTTACTAGATAAATGTGACTCTATTGTTGTAGTTTACCATGAAATTTTCACCAAATCACATGACCGTAACTATTGTAGTTTACCACAAATTTCTACCAAATAATGTGACTATAAGGTTGTAGTTTACCATGAATATTTTTTATCAAACAATGTGACTATATTAATGTGTAAAAATGCTCACGAGTTGGCCCTTAAATTGAGTAATGTACCACGTATTCCTTATTTGGACATCCAATTACAACTGCTAGCAGTTTTGATTTTATTGATGACAATGCAGTTATAATTACCTTCTCATTGACAACGTTTTTCTTCTTCGGACAGTGTTGTTACAGGTTACACGACAACGGCCTTTTAATTACTAATAGAGATTGTTCTTTGGCCTGTGTTTTGAGTAATAAAGGTGTAACATTTTTTTTCCATCCTATATGATATAGATTTTGTCGTGGAAATTTTAGACTTGGACCAATGCCCGTGTTAAGACAACTACCTTATGCCCTTGGCATAGCCATAATTGTCCTTGGGAGATAGTATGGAAATAAAAGTATTTTTATGTAAAAATAATTTGTCAGTTTTACTAGGAAATGGTTGTCGTTATATTTATTGACAACATTTAGTTGGATAGAGCAGGCTTTAATAGGATTAGATAGTCTGTAATGAGTAGACAGCCTAGTTTCACTCAAACTAGACTTGTAAATCTAGTTTTCTTAATAATTAAAGAGTTAGATCATAATGTAATTTAAATACAAATTTAGTATTGACATGATTTGAATTTAAGGTCACTGTAGATGGTACATTGATGACCATTTTTTTTTATTTAGACTTTCTCCATTGATTGGCATTAATGTTAATTTAGATGGTAATTGTAGTTTGTGGTTCTAATATTAATTAAAATTTGATTTTCAATTAGATGGTAAGGATGGACAATGGTGACTAGACTTGCTAAATTGGTTGTATTTAATGTCTAAGTTGATTGTCAACTAAATGGATAATTTATAATTTAGACATGCTAGTTGGATTATAATTATTGTTAATTAGATGGTAAATTGGACAAGTTTAGACTTGATGAACGAATGGGGTGTTGGCGAAGTCACGTAACAATTGCGTTTTTATTCTTTGAGTAACGTTGTCTGGAGTCACATTGACCATATGCTTGGGGTGTGGGTGTGGTCTTCTTGTCATTGTTTCACATTCTAGAACGTTGGATTTTCTTGAATCCTTGGTCCCGTTGGGATGGGTTGTGCCCCGGTTATTGTCGTGCCTCTCTTCTGGGGATGACATGTTTCTTAATGAGGGGATCACAGTGCACCTTATTGGTTAGCTGCAAATGATATCTTGGTCAGAGTCGGTGCCTACCCTGTGAGTGTGATTAAGCATCATATGTTGACTTGGCGCAAGGGTCGAACGCCTTCAGGTGTTAGGTCCGCGCGCCTTGAGGTTCTAGTCTTTGTTTTTATAGGATGTGATGTCGGTATGGGGGATTTTGTCCCTTAAGATTGTAGGCATGGTCATGTTGAGTCAGGCGGGTAGTCGTCCTCCTTGTTAGTAGCACATGTCATGCCAGTTGTATTAAGCCTGTGTGTGGTGTCATAGTGACATTTTTCTTGGACTGCATGTTTGCGTTCGTCGTCAGTGGTGTGGTTAAACCGTTTTCATCGTCGCCTCTTGCCTCTTAACCCCTATAAAAAAAAAAAAAAATAGTTGTCGTAACGAGGGTGTTGTTACAGAAACTGTATTCATCGAGCTTAAGAAGCTACTAACTAGTGCACCAATTCTACAGGTGTCGGATATGGAGAAATATTTCATAGTCTTCAGGGATGCCTCAAAGAAAGGGTTTGGGGTCGTGCTAATGTAATATGGGGGACTGATAGCATATGCATCAAAAGATTTGAAGCAACATGAGGAGATTTACGCTATTCATGACTTAGAGTTTGTAGTTGTAATGATTTCCCTAAATCTTTGGAGGAACTATCTAGTGGGGGGAAGCTTTGCGATAAAAAACAAATAATGAAAGATTAAAAAATCTCTTCTATCAAAGAGACATCAATGTTAGGCAGAGGTGATCATGGAGTGATTTTATGAGTGAGTACAATTTTTTAGATCAAGGGAAAGGAAAATGTGGTCATATATTCCTTAAGAAGGACACCATGTATCTTCTCCTTGGTTCCCTTAAAGTTTAATATGAGAGAATAAGTGTTGGGAAAACATCTTGGAGATATTTTGTATTTAAAGGTTACCTGCGCCCTCAAGGGAGGGAGACATTTAGATTCAAAGTTTGAAGGATATATCCTTGAAGTAGATGGATTGTTGAGATAACAGGGAAGGATCTACATCACTGTGGGTGGGTATATTCAAAGAATCATACTCAAGGAATCCCATAGAGCACTTTATTGTGCGCATTTGGGTGTGAAGAAAATGTATGTAGAAATGAAGAATCTTTTCTTCTAGACAAGAATGAAGCATTATGTAGTCCATTTTGTCACTACATGTCTTGAATGTCAACAAGTAAAGTCTTGTCATCACCACTCGACATGTCTCCTACAATTGCATGATATTCCTATGTCCAAGTGGTAAGTCATTTCTATGGATTTTGTTGTGGGATTTCCACTCACATCACAGAGGAACAATGCCATTCTTGTTATAGTTGATAAGTTGACCAAGACTACTCATTTTATTATATTCAGAGAAACTTATGATATCACTAATGTGGCACACATTTTTATGAGTGAAGTCATCCATATGCATTGGTTACCCAAGAAGATCATTTCATATAGGGACTCTTGATTCACATCTAGGTTTTCAACAAGTTTGCAGTCAAGAATGTGGACTCAATTGAACTTAACCACAACATATCATCCTAAAACGGATGAGAAAATTGAAATATTAAATAATGTTATGGACGACATGCTCAGGATGTATTTTATGGATAATCAAACCCATTGGGAGAAGTACCTACCTTGGGTAGAGTTCACCTACAACCACACATTCACATATCAATTGGAATGCCACCCTATCGAGCTTTGTATGGAAGGCCATGAAGGATGTCGTTGAGTTGGGAAAGGTTGTAATATCGAGTGATAATATGTCCAAAATTGATTCCATATATGGAGGAGAAGGTGATTCATATTAGACAATGATTAAAGGAGGTGTATGATAGATTTTTTTTTATGTTGATGCATAGAGCACTGTTCGAAGTTATAAAGTGGGAGATCATTTTTTTACTTGTATGAGGAATAATAAGAGTACCATTCATTTTTGGAAGGGGACAAAGTTGTCACCTCGATTGATAGGACCATTTAAAATCCAAGAGAAAATTGGACCTACTGTCTATCGCCTCATACTACCATGCCACTTATATAAAAATCATGATGTTTTCCATCTATATATTCTATGAGATTATGTTCTTGATGAATCTCACAAGCTAAATTGGAAGGAATTTCATGTCTCGGATGCGAGAACCATCATGGTCAAATCGTTAAGAATATTGGATCGTAGGGTTCAAAAACTTAGGAATCGTTTGGTAGACCAAGTCAATATCCAATGGCACAAGTGTTTCCCATGATTTTATACTTGGGAGTATGCATAGAATTTACGACGAGATCATCCCTCATGTTTTTGACCACCTCAGGACTATGTTTCCCAAAGGATGGGTGTATGTAATGACCCATTTTGTTTTGAATTATTTATGTCTTAGTCGTATCTTTATTTTATTATTAGCTATGGAACACTATTAACTATATAGTTTAAATTTTGGACATATGGACCTATGTCAATGTAAATAATATGAATGTTTATTTTTATGTGATTTAAGATGGATATTATGCAACCTAATTCTATCTTTAAAATTTTGAAATTTAAAGATGTCGGTATGTGGATACCGAGTTGATGATATGATTAAAATCATTTACATGATAATAATGTATGAATATGTATGATTCTATTTTATAAACTAATCTGCAGATTAATGGGCTATGAAATAGCCAAAGTATGATGCTAATAAATGGTAAATGTCGCATAGAGATGATTTTAATAATGGAAATTTATATTAAAATGTAGAAACATGGGATAATCTTACTAGTCCTTAATATGAAAAATATAAAAGGTTTGGCATGATTTTTGTGAAAATATTCAAATTTCTAAGGATTTTATATACTTTATATAACATTTTTGCGATTTTTAAGGTAAAAATATTTTATTTTATGGAATTTGGGTGAATTGTTTTTAGAAAAAAATGGAAATTGGCAAATCTTTTTTTGGGAAAAGCCATGGAAAATTAGCACATTTGCGAAATCTATCCCCTAAAATCATCTATGATGTCGTGAACATTGACTGAGAAATAGTATGTTATGAATATTTGTATGTTAAATTATGTTGGTTCAAATGAATTGCTATAATATGTGGGAAAGTGTATGTTTTTCAGGTAGTGAGACTACTTGAAATTTAATATACTATGACAAAATTTCCAACAACATAACTCCATCATATGGTCCATGATAGGGTCTTGAGCCTAGTTCTATGATGAGGGGTGGAGGCATTTCCCATAGTGCTTCCTATGAAACTTGGATTCATGGGAGGATAATGTTAGATCATGCTCCCCTAGACATGTGATGATAATTATCAGTTGGCTACTGGGGAAGATTTGTCAAGTTAGTTGGAACTTCCACTTATGGGTTCTATATGGAGTTAGGTCAATATAGTTGATGCTCCATGATAGTCCAACAAATGAAGGATAGAGATGGAAGATAAAAGTAGGTTAGGGAGGAGGTATGATTAGAAATAGTTGAAAGTGTGTGGTGTTTCTAATATTATAACATAATTGTCTGATTTTATTTTGCTAAAAATAAAAAGAAGGGAATTAACTAAATTACCATTATCTAGGTAAATGTTGCTTGTGTTAAATTATTATAGCTAACAGACTATTCAAATAATGTAAACAATCTATTATTCTCTATGAAATTAATAACATTGTTGAATAGATTGGAATCATACAAGAATTGCATTAGATGTGATAATTATTGTCATTAGTACACACCCGATTCATGTATGTGCTAGCTACAGATACATGCTTTGTGCATGTACACTAGTATTTATGAATGTTTAAATTAATGATGTGTTTATCTTATCTAGATGTATGAATCATGTTATTATTATCCTTGTATTGTAAGTTACTATAACTTTGGGACAAATTTTCTTGAAGGGTGGGCGTATGTAACACGAAGTTAGATTAATTAATTATTATAATTATTGAAGCTAAATTAAGTCATTATTGTATTAAAATTTAATTAATTAATTATAATAATTAATTTTTCCAAGTCAATTAGTTATTGAGGTAATAAGATTTTCTATTATTTTTAGAATTAAGTAATGCAAAAAACAAAGAAATGAATATTTTATGGCTGTAAGGGTAGGCTTGGAATTTATGATCAGGGATAAGGGAAGTTGGAAAATTTATGATGGGAAGAGTCTGTGGATGGAGGGATAAAGGTGAGTTGGGAATTGTGGGGGGATAATCCATGAGAGGGGGGGAGAAATATGAGAAGTGGAAATTGTTGGTAATTTTTGGTTGGATTACTAGTGCATTGACATTGTTGGGATTTTAGGCTTGGGGGTCAAGATATTCGATTTCCTGAGCTAGGCAGCCAGAGAGTCTATGTTCCTAAATGGATGCAAGGAAACAGTTTCAAGCAGTGGTCATGTAGCAACAATGGACAAGAAACAGTTTCAAGCAGTGGTCATGTAGCAACAATGGACAAGAAACAGTTTCAAGCAGTGGTCATGTAGCAACAATGGACAAGGGAAAAGGGACTAAACCAACTGGAATTTACATTTTTTTTTCTAATGGAATTATTTAGTTGATTTATTGTAAATATTGTAAACTAATTATTGATTATTAATAAGTTCATTCCTTAAGGTTAAATTTCTAGAAATGCTTACAAATTAGAAATTAGAATTCATTGTAAGTTTTATTACAATATAATCAATTTTTGTTCCTAAGTATTTCCTTAGATACATAAGTTACAATTTAGAAAATAAACTTACCATTGTAACATAATAAAAAATTTACATTGATAGCATAATGCATTTACAAAAGTTGGAGAGGATAAATTTTGAGGCCCTAAAGGAGAGGGTCATGAAACGCTAAGAAAAGGTACACGAGGGAAATAAATTAAATTAAATTAAAAATTGATAATTTCATGTTCAACTTTGCATGTAGTTGAGACATGTCAAGATGAATAATCAAATCAAATTAATTTTTTAATTACTAATTATGCATGAGAAGAATAGGTGTTAATTATATCAATAGTTATAAAATGAAGGTTTTGGGGAAGAAGGGACTTCTTACACCCAATTATTGGATGGTTTTACAAAATTTATCATTTGATCTTGAGCTATACTATTTGAGAGTTTGGAAATTGGTGTATTTCTAGAGGTGGGAACCTCAAAGCTTGCGAGCTGGAGCACCAATATGTTGGGTAGTGGTTTGTATCTATATATACCCATCAAAACTATGGGGGACCTTGAGGACCTTGAGCAAGGAGAGTAACCACATGTGTTGGCAGGATGGTAACCGACAGGGTTAATTGACAAGATTCGATGAATATTGATGAAGTAATGACAAAGTAACACACGATGCGAACAAATTGTTGAACACCATGGATTCACATTCAAGTTCGACAAACACTCCATTATTTCATTGTATATTTTATTTGTTCAATTTGTTATGTCTAGTTATGTATGATTTTTCGTAATATCTAAATGATGGATCACAACATAATTTATACATAAATATTTATATGGATTCAATGTTGATTATCATTGCATATGGTAGATCAATTTACATAATTTTGTTTATGGTTATTAATCAAAATTATACACACGGATTTAACCTATATTTAAATTTGGAAATCAAAATTCTATAAGTGGTAATCGCTTATATACAAAACAATATAAATATTAGCATTCTGTCGATAGAAATTATTAATTAATTTTGTTGTAAACCTCTTTTACCATGGATCTTGGGAAGAAGTCTCTAATTATTATGATGGTTTTTTATCTGAGTGGAAGAGATGAAGAGAGTTCTTAGGGTTTCATAATTATGTTTTTGGTTGATAAATTACCAATAAAATCCTTATCATATTCTTTTTATCCGTGGAAAAATTATAAGCACATAAAATTTTTCTAAGTTCATTTATTTTACAGAGATAGTGCTAGTTTTTAATTCATTAGAACTAGTTATAAATTTTGCATACACAACGAGGACTTGGAATTACAATATCATACTATAAATTATTGTTTTAAAATCAGTGTTGTAATTTTATAAATTATTGTTTTAAAATCATTGTTGTAATTTAATTGGTCCTCATGGAGACGTATAAGGAAATATTTTTGTCTTGTTCATCTACATTCGTTGATCAATGTTGGTACATACATGTTCATATTTAATATTTTTCCTTTCTCGTTATTTACTCATATTTTACTTAGTCATTTTCCTCTTTAAAATAAGGCTTGTGGATAAGGATACCATCAAATTCCTAGTTCCGTAGACTCACAATCCCATGTAACTTTAAATAGAATATTTTTCTTTTCTTACAAAATAAACACTTAGTAACTTTTATGCATTGTGGGAATCCTTTTGTGGGAGACCAACCCATTCATGTTGCACAAATATTCATGTCCTCTATCCCACATTCCCGCAACACTGAAAAATGACCCTTCTATATCCATGTCCTCCAAATTACACCCTTTACATTTTTCATCCTCAGTTTCTTCTTTGAATGCAGATGCAGAAGACCCATCCTCTCTTCTTACCATTTTTTCCTCATGCCCATGTCTCGCAACCCAAATTTTTTTTTTCTAAAAAATGACCCATTCACTTTCATAACCTACATAATGGCATATTCTCATACTTAGTCTCTTTTCTCATTGGAGATGTCAGAGTCATCCCTTCTTACATTTTTCATTTCCTATGTCTTATGTCCCGCATCCTACAATCTCACATTTACCATTTTTCACTTTCCATTCTACTTTTCATACTTCCATACCTAATCATTTTCCATCATCCAAATTATGACATCACCATTTCCTCATCACTTTTATTCCCCCACCACGTCAACTTCCACTTGTTTGAAATTAATATCGTTATTAAAGTGGTGAAGCTTTTGTAAATATTTGTAATAAATTATAAGTCCTACTACGGAAGTCGACAAATTTGAAATGAGAGCTATAGTGGTTAATAATCACCCCACCACGTCAACTTCCACTTGTTTGAAATTAATATCGTTATTAAAGTGGTGAATCTTTTGTGAATCTTTGTAATAAATTATAAGTGCTACTATGGATGTCGACAAATTTGAAATGAGAGCTATAGTGGTTAATAATCAAGACAATATGTAGTAAACTTTATAAAGAATTAATATGCAATGTTGTAAAAATGTTATATCAACAATAGTGACACCTATTGATAAGAATAAAAAGGTGTGTGAATTATGTCAATAAGAGAAAGGATTTGTATTGTGGAGATATGCTAAATACTCTTGAACGTGAAGATCATGAGTTCTAGTGATCACAATATTACAAGTGGTTAAAGTCCCTCCCTCCCACAGAGAAGGAAACAAACCATGTTTGGTGTTTAAGGATAGCAAGGGATAGAAAGGGATGATTTTAAGGATGAAATTTTATTTTAAAATGTAGTAAGATTGACGAGTCTTACTAGTCCTTAATATGCCTACTATACAATGTTTAGCAATATTTTTGTAAAAATATTCAAATTTCTAAGGATTTTATATAGTTTCTATAAAATTTTGGCTATTTTTCAAGTAAAATAATTTTATCCTATAGAATTTGGGAGAATAATTTTTAGAATCGTGAATCTTTTTTTGAGAAAAATTATGGAAAATTATCCCATGGGAAAAATCTAGCCCATAAAAGTTTCTCTAGGCATAGCGCTGGTTGGTTGTGTGCCTAAGGTGATGGATTTCAAAGAGCTAGTTCTGTGGTGTGCATAAAAATTTGATACATAAAGAAGAATAATTAAAGTTCATGTTAAGCACCCCATATCCTTGGCACCTTCATTTTTCACAACAATGCTACGACTCTCGAATCCCACCATACAGTTCAAGAATGAGGAAGACAATGAATTTCTTAAGGAACATAGAGGATGATAAGCGCTCGTCGAAAAATATTTTTCTAACCCAAGAGATAATATCAATTCTATTAAGATTGATGTAAGCTCATTAAAATACACCTACAAATAATGCACTTAGCTATTTTTCTGTGTAATTGGATTGGAATGTACAACCTATATGTAGAAAAATATTGTTTACATTCTTCATGTTCTTCTGCATGAAGTCACTCTGATTGATTGGTGTCATATTATTTCAAATGAAATTTCATTTCAACTAGATGGTTTGAAAACAACCCAAAAATTCTACATGACTTCTTATTTGACATTGTCCATAGCCTACTACCACATTTTCAAAGACTTGTCGAGGGAAAGGGTGTCAAATTCAAGCTTGATATTGTCTCTCCCTAGTATCCATCCTAATGGATATACAAGGCCAACACAACTTCTACCCCATCCACAATTTAGTTTTATTTATGAATTTAAAAAAATAATCTTTCGTATTAACACATTGAGACTATCACTTGAGGTTGCCTCCTTTCTCTGAGAGAAAGGAATTTTTGAGAATACATAGGATTTTAGTGTTCTAACTTTACCTGGTTTCCAAGAGAAAATATTTTTTCTCCCCTTCTATGTATCCTATACACAGACTACAATTAGTAGGTTCACTTCTTTAATGAAAAAATAAATAAGTAGCTCATTCCACTCCCTAGAGAGATGGAGAATATAGTGTAAATAATATCTCTCATTTTTATGAATTTGCAAGACAATTTGACCAACTTGGCCTCAAGGAACTCAAATTCATCAAGTGTTTTGACCCTAATTACCTAATTTCTATACACGTGTCCCCGATGGGATATTCTTCTTATTCCACTAAGCCTAAATAGTTTAAGGAAGGAGGATGGGACAATCAAAATATTCTCGAGACGTTAGTTGATGAATCCCTAAACGATATTGAAGATTTATATATGACTAATGTGTGTTATAAAAAAAATGGAAGAGAGGTAACAAACAAAAACACCAATTCTCTTAATGTTTCATAGATAAGTACATCTACTAAAAAAACCCTAGAAGTAGTGGTCTAGAAACAAGGATATACTTGCAAGAAATTGAAATGATGGTGGTAAGAAAGACCCTATTAAGAGAAATATATATAAATCTCATGTTGTACATACTTCTACTAAAATAATGTGAGAGATCGAGAAAACATGATAAAAAAATATTTGAAATTGAAGAGAGTTATTGAGAAATGGATGTAGACGAAGTGTTAGAAGAACCGAGGTAGTCGAAATAGTCACTACTAGATACTGAGGAAATTGTTGACGCTCTCATCACCAAATAACCAAATATATTTGAAAAAAAGTCTTTTGAAAAATGGAAATCATAAATTGATTTCCATGGGGTTGCACCCTCAAAAGTTGTAGAGTTTCATGAGCCAACAAGAGAAGCATTAAAATAATATGTTTCTAATATTGAGAAAGAAAATTTAATTATAAAAGAGAAAATAAAGTAATTAGAGACACTTCTAATTCCAAATCCATTGTTTCTTGATCAGTTAACCACAATTCAACCAACACTTACCCTAGATGACATATCATAAATAAATAGTAAATTGAAAGGTTCCATGAGTTCTCTATTGGCCATGAGAAACTACATTTGATATGGAATTAAAAAAAGAGTAGATCTAATGCATGAAATATTTAAGCTAGCATAGAGGTCAACCATTTTTTCAACAAGGATTATGCATTTCAAAGAATATCTTGAAAAGGACCTAGAGAATGATGAAGGTTTTTACAAGGAGGTTGTGCGAAAATTTGGGACAAAAGGTTAAGTTTAAGTGACATGTATAGAAGAGAACATAACCTTCCATGTAGTATCTGAATGAAGAAAATCAATGCTTGTTGGTCGAAAAAAAATAAATGTTTAAGAGAAATGTTGACTTTGTTGGACGCTATGAAAAATAAAAAAATGTAACATTTTTCTAAAACTTGTTGAGCTTACAAAAGAACCCAATGACCAAAATTTATTAATGGATACCACACCTATGCCTAAAGAGAAACTATTGGATCAAATTGAAGCATTAAAAGTTTCATAGGAGAGTAATTTTACTTACTCAATCGAATTCTTGGAAGATGAGTTTGAAAGGTAGTTGGTCCGATACATTAAAAATAATGATGATATCAAGGAAATATTGCACCAATGAACTATTTACTTAAGGGAAATAGATAATAAAATATTTTATATAAAACAAAGCACGAAATAACGATTGCTCTGATGAGGAAGTACATTAAAAAATGCTTAGTAAGAGTCTTGGTTAATATCACCGAGACAAATTAGCATGAAGCGGTTACAATTCTTATGCCACCTCCATAGTATAATAAACCGCCTACAAAAAAATATGAGAAAGAAAATAAAGGGTTCAAATATTTCCATTGCAATAAGTCAAGTATCAACCTTATTCTTTACCTTGTCATATTTCATCTTCATTCATTTGTAATTTCGACTTTTTTGTTCCGAGTAACCTATGAAACCATTGATTGCTTCTATTTTGTCTCCTGGGTCTCTCTTTCATTTTATGGTCCATGGAAAGCACATCCTAGTCCTCTTTGAAGGAAAAACGCAATGTGTTTTATTTGTAACCCAAGAAAATACTCTTTATTTATTTAAAGACATATATTATTTTTGAAGGTTCGAGAGTAGTTTGGGAAATAACATTATTGATTTTTTAATACTTTCAGTTTAGACATGGGATTTCAGATGTGTGCCTATGAGAATCTTTATTGTGTTTAATGAAATGATCATTTAAAGTTGTTTATCATATGTTGTCCATACTTTTATTTCTCTTTTATTGAATATTGTGTTCTACTTTGATAAATGTTGTGATGGAAATGTCATCATATGTTAATGCATACTCTTTTGGTTTATAATATGGTAACATATTGTAAATATTTTATTTATATAATATATTTGTTCATTTCTCATGTATTATTTGCATGTGAATATTTATTCAAGAATAAACTTGATCTTCTCAAATTAATTTTTTGGTGTATGTGATTTAAAATAGAGAAGTACCACCTCCTTAAAAATGTAGAGGGATTTATCTTAGTGAGGTTGACTTAAAAACCATAAAATAGTCTTTCTACTCCTTTTACTATAAATTATTAAAGTCTAGTTTGTGAGATTTACATTTACATATTTAAATTATTGTTACACCTTTTCATTTTGATAGTTCTTCTTCCATCATTGGTTATGTATTGGCATATTCATTCTTTCTATTCATTTCTTTTCTTTTTTCAAAATGTGGCTGATATTAATTGGTTGGCATATCCTATTTGTACTTACCCTTCCCAATACCATTTTCTCTTGATGACATTTAAAAAAAATATTGATAACAAAAAAAAATATTTCAATGTGTGTCATAAATAAAATATTTTAATATTCATCTTAAGTAAAATAATTCTATAAAAACTATATATATATATATATATATATATATATATATATGAGAGAGAGAGTTAAAAAAATAGATTTCATTAATATGTGGTTTCTACTTCCGAGAATAAGGGGGTTGCTTAATTTATTGAGGTGCTTAATTTATTGAGTGCTTAATATTATGGTGTTCACATGTGTCATTTTAAAATAAAATTAATAAGAAAAAAAAAATTCAATGTGATCCATAAATAATATGGTCTCTCCCTCTATCTCTCTATATATACAAAGTTGACATTTAAAAAGATATTTTAATATCCACTTTAATTGATGTAGGAGCATCTTCTACAACAATCTAGTATTTGATCTTAGGAACTTTTTGAAATGAAGTTGGTTTCTTCATTGTAATTGTTTTTAATTATTTTGTAATAGCCTACGGTGTCTTCAAGGGAAGTTAGGATGACATTAAGATGATATTATTTGTCTTATCAAATATATATATATAATAATTGAAAGTTGACAAGTGACATTTAAAAAAATATTTTAACATCCACTTTAACTAAATAATAATTTTATATGAACATTTATAATTTTATATCAACTTAATATAGAGAAAGAGTAATTAAAAGTGAAAAAATTCTTATTATGCACATAGGTGCTTTCTACTTTTCCATATAAGACATATGTGTAGTTCCTTCCTTCCTCAACATAGATTTTACACGATATATATATATATATATATATATATATAGACATCAAATCCTACACTCACATATATATAGACATCAAATCCTACACTTGGTATGCTTCCGAGAAAATCGTCTACCTCTAATCCTTCCTAGTCCTTCATAAAATGATTGGGCATCACCTATAATGCTGGTTTTGTTGTTTATCTTGGACATAATGCTTGAACCACTCCTTCATAACATGATTGCCTACGATGCTTGTTTTCCTGTTTTTTTTGGGAAATCCGAGTTTCATGTTGATTACAACTCCTCAACCCTAATATCCGATATTGCAAATCATGTTTAGGTTAACGACCCATCTCTCGGCTCTCGAAAGGGCTCTTCAATTTTGAGCTATTTCATTGCGAAGAAGGTGAATCCCTTTATGAATCTTAAACAATGATTTAAGATTAAAGGACGCCTATTTTATTTCAATGACCAGATACTCTAGAA
>ML780310.1:692541-727452 GCA_009831015.1 Picea engelmannii
TTAATACATTATTGCTAACATAATTAAGCATTAATATCATTTAATAATTATTATATGAAGGACATGTGTATACTAACCCTAATAACCATTAACCATAATATAATATTAATATAGTATTGCTAACTATAAAGCATTAATATTAACTAATAAACATTTTATAAAAGACATGTATACTCTTAAAAGAACTCTCTTATAATATAATTAATTACTTATATTATTAATAATCAATAATAAAGTTAATTGTTTTTTTTATTATTATTTAATATTTATAAACGTATTATATATAATAACATTAAAGTATTAATAATATTTTATTAATAAGATTATTAAACCTCCTTGATTAATATTTTATTAATAAGATTATTTTATGGATTAATATTTATGGATTAATTTTTTATTAATAACTCAAGAAGAATTACTCAACTTTGCTTGCATTTTATTTATTTATTGTGCAACAATTCTTAGCCCTTACCTTCCTACTCTAACTTATTTCACTTATTTCTTTCAAATTTCCAATATAGTTATTAATAATATTATACATGTTCAAAGGAATACAATATAATAAAAGTAGTATGCCGAAAATAATATAAATAAAATATAATCACCATTAATAACATGTAGTAATAATTTTACAATTAAAACATTTCCACATGATAAAGTTTAAAAACCAAAAACAAGGTAATGAAAAAATATCGTGTATCATGTAATAATACATTGTACTATATTGTAAACATAGTAAACAAACAAAATTAAAACATCAATTCTCCCTGATTTACACGGATTAACCTACAAACCAGAGCTAATCTGAAAAATAATAAGAAAGAATTTTGGTCTGTGCTTAATCGAGAATAGAAATAAAAACATGGAGTGATATTAATTAATAAATAAATCTTAGAGTCTCGCGTCTCTGTAGTTCTTTCGGGAAGTGTGCCTTTGATTCCAAACAACGAATTTGGTTGATTGCAAAGGAACTTGGACAAATTCCACTGTCTAGGAACGAATTTGGGAAGTCAGTATCTCAGAAGCAGTGTTTGGATTTTTACCGGGTATACTTCAATCTGTCTCTAAAGATGGTTTATGGTTATTCATCTCACAGTTTTTAGCTCAATGATCAGCATGAGATTTAGATTGAATATATTTAAAACTTGAATATTTTTTCTTCCATGATAATCACGAGCTTGGGAGTTCAATGTATTTAAAACTTGAATATTCGTTCCATGATAATCATGAGCTTGGGAGTTCAGCTAGCCATCTCCCGACGCCATGGAGAGACAAAACCCATAATGCCCAGAACCGTAATGCCCAAAACCGTAAACCGTAATACCAAAAACCATAAGTCGTAAACCTAAATCGGTGATTGGTAAAACCTAAATCAGAAATTTAAATCGTTAATGCCTAGAAACGTAAATTGTAATGCCAAAAACCATAAATCGTAAACCTAAATCAGTGATCGGTAAACGTAAATTGCTCATTGCAAAAAATTGTAAATAATAAACCTAAAACAGAAAACTGTAAATAATAAATCTAAATCACAAATTTAAACGTGGCAATTACATATCCTTACAGTAATTTTTTAATGTAATTTTTAATGAGCTTTGAGAGAGCTGGTGGGCGCACTCACAGTAAGAGTTGGGCGCACTCACAGTAAGAGCTGAGGGAGGTGGGCGTCTTCTACTACCATCTTCTTTCTCTGCAATCGCTTCCTGAGTTGTGTTATTAGGGTTTCTATAAAGTGTTGTCAAGAATGAAGCGCAGCTCACAATGAATTTCACCCACATCGTGCTCACACCCAAAACCCCCCAAGGTCGTTTTCTTGAGAATCCGAGACCATGGAATGACCATGCTATGGTTCTTCTCATCCAACACAGAAATCGAAATACTCTCAGACTCACCAATAATATCATTCCCTTCATCCTTTCTCATTTCCCCACCCGTTTCGTCATTATAATTCTCAGAAGGTCCCACGATTGAAACCCCGACAGGATCCCTGCGGTATGCGTACCGACTATCACTACGTTAACCGAAACGCATGAGTTGGTAATGCTTGATATCCAAAAAAACGTGGTGGTTGTTCCCGACAGGTATATTGATGCGTCCAACTTCCACAATGAGGCTGTTCATGAGGCGCGCGGAGTCGTGGATAGAGGAAGCGACCCACCATCTTTCTACAACGCACTAGCGTTTAGCACAGTGGACACTTGTCATTGTACTTAAATGGATACCGACATTCCAAGACTGCTATAATCAAAATCAATTGTTAATCATATAACGTGTCAATCTGGTGGCTACTATGTAAATTTTTAATCATATTAAGTAAATGTGAAAAAGTAAACAAGGAAAACGTAAGCATTTATAAATGCAAGGAAGTTATGAAATTAAATCTTATTCATTGATTTGGGATGACGACGAAGAATATGCTAGCATCTTTCATTATTGGCCATAAGATTAAAATTTATGATTAAAAGGTTGATTAGTCCATCAATTCCCATAGGGGGGACGCCTATCGGCGTAATTATGGAATAGTAATGGCATTGTTTTTCATCATCGACAGAGGAAGATGCTTGGCTGGAGTTTAGTTCATACTTGAATGATGCTTGTCTACCTATTGATTTGCCCTGGACAACAGAAGCGATATCGTTACATCCAATATTGGACTTGAACTAATAGAAGACTAATTAATAATAATGAATACTAAACCTAAGGGGCTTACTAGTCAAAGCGAGTCTCCATATGAGGGTGATTCAACTGTTGGATACAAATTTGAAAATTAAGCCCGATGAAAAATTTAAAGTAATATATCCACGTAAGAAACAAGTTAACCGACAGAAACTACAATTAGTGTGTTAGTACTCTATGTGAAAAATTAACGTTGAGTGAACCGACATCTTCCTTGACTTAATTATCGGGGCTCCATATCTAGCGCTGACAGATTGCTGGAATCTGTCCATTTCCACATAATCTATTCTTGGGGAAATACCAACATAGATATACTGTCAACTCCGAGAGTTCACAAGTTTTTTGGGTTCTGATATTGGCAAGGAGAATCTGTCCGAGCCATGACAGAAATTATTGGTGTAATTTGATCTACTTAACCACTCGAAGGAAGTTTGCAGGGGTCCAGCAACAACATTCACGAAGACAACACAATAGTGATGTTAGAATTAATGATTAATTTGGGGTTGGGTGAAGATTTGTAGGAGGCTATTGAGATATCTTCTCAACCACTCCCTCCAAATATGGAATCAGTTAAATTTGTATCCAACTATATATGTACGTATGTGTGTGTAATACCATAAAATTATTGTGTGTTATTCCTGTGCATCTCTGATCTCATGATTTCTAATTTGGTATTAGAGCCTAGCTAGGCTTAATCCCTCATGGGAGTGCCCAGGATGATGTGAGAGTTGTGGTTTAATGAGCTGTAGGAGTAGGTTTTTTGTGTGTGGTGTTTATTTGTGTATTTTTTTATTTAGTTTGTCGACTGCTGGCAGGAGCTGCACATCCGCAGAGGAGATCTGTTTAACCGCCACTACGTTGACCGATGTGTCCAACCCGCTGCAAACTCTGCAGATCGCCCCTCTGCCCATCTGTGTGTCATTCAGTCGATCTCTGCTGGCCAAAGAGCCACCCATCGTCCGTCCTGTTGTGTAAATCGTTGTGGAAAGGATATCCGTTCAATCAGCCGTGAGAAACATTGCTTTCATCTGTACAAAGATTGATGTGTGTGGATCAATTTTGTTGCCCGACTATTGAGGGGAGACGGTGGAGGAAGTTGCATGATATGCACAGTCAACGATCAATTCCGATCACTATTAAGAAGAGAGGAATGGTCAATTTCGTTTTTCAAAGCTTAGAAATTGAAGGTTTTATTATTGGTTGCGATCTTCTTTGTTGAGAAGGAAAGCGAGAGAGACATTTATCATTCATCCTATCGGTATCATGCCTAACAACCAGGCGTTTCCTGCCATATTATCATGTGCCTAGATTCCGCTTTGCTGCATCTGGTTAATATATCTAAGGAAATTTTTGACAGCGGAAGAGACTCAGCTCCAGAGTCATCATTGGTTGGTGCATTGAGTAGAGATGCAGGATATATATTTTCTAGATTTGTGTGAAAACAGTTGTTTTGTTTGGTCTGTTTTGTTTGTAAAATTAAATGATCCAGAACCAACTATAGAACATGGTAATATAAGTTAAGATGGTGTGTGCGGAAGCCCCGACCTTGCCATAAGATGGTCACTAGTTTGGTTATGTTTACATCATGTTATAAAACTGATGGGTCTTGTTGTACTTCGGTGCTCCAAGATCGACAATTATAGGTTACCTTTACGTAGTCAGTTTAAAGCTTTGTGTGTAAGTGTTTATGTAAAAATAAGAGCTTGTATCTTGATATAAGCTCGCAGCCCCGGTTTCAAGAACAATTGTTCTTATTGGAAGTCACCTTGTATAATTGAATGTTGAGGACATTCTGTATCCAAACCGCTCTTCTAGACACTGAAGAATAGCCGAAAGAAAAAATCCGACAGATGGAGACATGTTCATAGAATGCATCAATAATTGACATCTTTTATCACAGAAGCCTCGATGAGCCGATTTGTCAAATTGTCCATTGTACAAGTTCATGAATGATGGTCTGAAGCATTTATGCTTTAAATGAGTTGAATGGTAAGCTCGAAGAAGAGGAAGAGAAAGAGCGCAGTCCAGAGGCATCAGAGTGGGTGTAGGAGCTCATGAAGACCAGATCAGACAGAGATCTATGTTGTGATTTGAGAATTGTACTATGTGGTTTATTTGTAATGTAATCATTAAGGGAGGGTGTTAGAATTAATGATTAATTTGGGGTTGGGTGAAGATTTGTAGGAGGCTGTTGAGATATCTTCTCAACCACTCCCTCCAAATATGGAATCAGTTAAATCTGTATCCAACTATATATGTACGTATGTGTGTGTGTAATACCATAAAATTATTGTGTGTTATTCGTGTGCATCTCTGCTCTCATGATTTCTAATTAGTGAAACTTGTATCCCGCGCCAAGACAATCTTATCCACAAAAATGGCAGTCATTATGACATCTAATCTTCTAATCGTATTACTGGTTTTCTTTAGCACCAAGGTGTACACATGCAAATTTTATTGGGTTTGAAAATATTTAGTTTCACTCTAATTTTGTTTTGATTTATATTTTAATAATAATAATTTAATTTTAATCACCTTCAATTTATTTACTAAATTGGTTTATGATATCTTTATTTTTGGAATAAGAAACCCTTATCTAAAATATATAGAAATATCATACCCTACCACTTTTTAAATCTGATTTTGTGAACTCTTAGAATTTGAACTTGTAATAATTACATAATATTACAATTATATAATGATTGGATTAAAGTAGAAAGTAAAATATTGTTTATAATAAATTTGTTTTTATTTATAATAAAAGTGTTGTCTCACCGTATTAGCGGCTGCAGTTGAAAGATAGTTAAGAAAACCCCGCATGTTGCAACAGTCGCTGCATAATAGAAATCTATGCCAAGCTGAGGAGTGTGTTGAAACATTATAGAAACTGGCACAGAATGTCCCGTTTGGAGAAACCAGGTATGTGTTATACCCAGGCTTCCGACCGGAATTTTTCAGCAGAGTAAAGGAGATAACTAATTCAATTCTATGATGTTTCCCTCCTTCCCAAAACTTACAGAAATCAATAACTGCATTAAAAAAATTGAGGAAAATCTGTGGCGCAGTTGCCAAAGTCGTAGCAAATGCACTGCTCTAAAATACAACTTCATCGAATTTAATTATAAGAAATATGAGATTAAAATACAATTCAGCGAATTTAATTATAAGAAATATGAGATTATTATATCTTGCTCGATAATCATGCAACTACAAAAATCAATCGAAGGATCCGTGCAAGTTAAACGAGGATACATTCTCTGTTTCTAATGAGAAACACGACACCTAGCAGCTGTTATGCATGCTGTGATACTAGAACGCATGTCTACTCTAAATCAAAAAGATCCATGTTTCTATATTATTCAAGCATTCAGGCTCATCTATATAGATTCAAGATAGTTGTGTTGAAATGTGTGACAACAGAACCCCTAAATTGAATTCGAGGAACAATCATTTACATCAACTCCTATTGTTAAGGATTTGGTTGTGTATGTGTCAATTCAGTTGGAGGATGCATAGGAGAGCATTTACTATTCAATTAGTTAGTTGTTTGAATTAAGACTGTAAACTTAATAGAATTTATTTATTCCATGTATGTGAGAAAAGGGGCATGTGAGTGAGAAAAACTATTGAATTTCCATTTATGAAGACAAAGAAGAATCCATACCATTGCTTGGTGGATGTAACCCAAATTTGGGCAAACCAAGTAAAATCTCTAAGTTTCTTTTATATGTTTGTCACATGATATCCTTTTTATATTGTTTTCTTTACATATTAGTTCATTTTGTGGTTGATAGGTGCAACAAGTGGTATCAGAGCTGAGTTGGAGGCCGTTGAAAAAGAAAAATGCTAAGAGAGGTGTCGAGGTTATCAAATTCGGAGGAGCAACAGTGTTGTCGAGGAGCAATCGTCCAGGAGAAACAGTTCCATCTTTGCACAGGTGGGTCGATTTCACATTGTCGCAGGTCTCTCCTCTCGAATGGTGCAGCGATTGCAAAGCTACACTTCCATTTTTTAGAAATTTGAAATTGATGTCGGTCTCTCCTGTTGACAGGTGCGTCGAAATCCTAAGATAGACGCACCACTATGCTCTCGAAAGGTGCGTCGAAACCCTGAATTAAACGCATGATGCCCCTGTTGTATGGTGGGATCAAGGTTGAGAAGACTCTGCATGAGTTTTTTGGCTAGAGAGATGCGCGTGGGTGGCCACTGGCTCAACCTCCCACACCGAGAACTAGGTGCCCGCTACCCAAGGACGTGAAGGGGCGCATCAACAAAAGGCCACTCTTTTAAACACTATCGGATAACTAGCTCGATGAGGTGTTATAATTGGAGGCGATACTTGAAGTGACAAAGGCCGAGAAGTACAAGAACGACTAAAATGGCGAAAAAATAGAGTGTGAAATTTGAAATCAAGAAGTTCAATGGAATTTTTTTTTTGAGATTTGGAAGGTCAAGATGCACGATGTGCTGAGAAAACAAGGTGTGGTGAAGGCACTTGTGGGAAAATCGAAGAAACTTGAATCCATCACAGATGAAGAGTGGAATGAGATCGATGCGAGAACATTGAGCGTCATACGTCTGTGTTTGGCCGATAATGTTTTGTTCAACATTGTTACAGAGAAAACAATAGTCGGTTTGTGGACAAAGCTGGAAAGCTTGTATATCACGAAATCCTTGATGAACATGATCTTCCTGAAAAGACAATTGTACAGTTTGTGCATGAAAGAAGGTACGAAAATAGTTGATCAGTTAAACACTTTTAATACTCTTTTAGTTCAGTTGACTAGCATGGGAGTGAAATTTGAATCTGAAGACAAGGCAATTTCATTATTGTGTTATTTTCCCGAGTCATGGGATCACTTTGTTACCTCTATTAGTTTCAATTCAACACAAAGTATTGAGTTTGATATTACTGTTGGAGCTCTACTGTATGAAGATACAAGGAAGAAATCCAATTTAGAAACCTCTACATCTGAGGTGATGGTGGTCAGAGGAATACCTAAAGAAAGAGGATAGGTTCAGATGGATTTCTCTCAGTCAAAGTCGAAGGGAAAGAAGAGAAATCTTAAGTGCTATTATTGTGGAAAATATGGACACATGAACAAGCACTGTTGGAAGTGAAAAAAGCCTCCAAAGAAAATTCTTCAAAAGAAACGAAGGAAGAAAACGCAACTGAAACAGGTTGAGCAACAGGTTCAGGTATGGATGATGAATTTTTAACAATTAGTATTGTTTCATGTCATGATAAATATTGGTTATTAGATTCTGGTGCATCAAATCACATGTGTCTTCATAGACATTGGTTTATTACTTACTAGTCTATATATAATGGAATTGTTTACATGGGAAATGATATCTCATGTAAAGTTGTGGGAATCGGTAGCATTCAAATTAATATGTTTGATGGATCTGTTAAGATACTAACTGATGTGAGACATGTACATGAGCTTAGTAAAAACCTAATCTCTTTAGGAGTCTTAGATACTGGAAGATATAAGAGTATTGTTATAGGTAGAGTTATGAAGGTCTACAAAGGAATCCTACTGGTCATGAAAGTGAAGAAGGTTGGAAACCTATTTCTGTTGGAAGGAAGAATCGAGTCAGATCATGCAACAATTGTATATGAGAATAACAATGATTTTGTTCGACTATGGCATCAATGGTTGGGCCATACGAGAGAAAAAGGATTAAATGTATTAACTGATCATAAGTTACTTCCTAATATAAAGTCTTTAAAGTTAGATTTCTACAAACACTGTATTTATGGAAAACAAAATAGGCAGAAATTTAAAACCAGAAGACACATAAGTGAAGGAATCCTTGACTATATCCATTCTGATGTTTGGGGACCATCCCCTACTATTTTTTATGGAGGATCATCATATTTTGTTACTTTTATAGATGATTTATCTAGGAAAGTTTGGGTCTATATGTTTAAAATAAAGGTTGATGTATGTATTGTTTTCAAGTAGTTTATAGTTTTAGTAGAAAACTATAGTAGTAGGTCCATTATATGTTTAAGAACTGATAAAGGTGGTGAATTTACGTCAATGGAGTTTAAGAACTATTGCAAGGAGTTTGGTATTGATAGGCATAAATCCATTGCCTATACTCCTCAACAAAACAGAGTTGTTGAATGCATGAACATGACTCTTATAGAGAGAGCAAGGAGTATGGTAAGTAACGCTAACTTGCAATAGGAACTGTGGGCAAAAGAAAAATCTACAACTTGTTACCCGGTGAATCGATCACCATCAACAATGATAATATGCAATATTTCAGAAGAGGCATGGACAGGTCACCCTTGCAATTATTCTAATCTTAAAGTTTTTGGTTGTGAAGCCTATGCTCTAATTTTGAAACATCAGCGTTATAAATTAGATCGAAAATGAAAAAAAGGATTATCTTTGTTGGATATGGTCACTGTATTAAGAGATACATGTTATGGGATCCTACTGTCGACAAGATCACCATTAACAGAGATGTAATATTTGATGAATCATCTCTCATCAAATGAGATGTAGATGTTCAAATGAAACATGTAGAAGCACCGAAATATCAACAAATTCAGTTTGAAACTCGTTCAACTGCAGATGAAAGTGAACATCAACAAGTTTCTGAAGATGTTCATGAAGAGGTTCCTGCAGAGGAAAATATGGATAATGATGACAATCAACATAATGTGGATAAACCACAAACTTCCCTAAGGAGGTCTACATAGGTCAGAAATCCTCCAAGCAGGTATGACGGTTTTGTTTCATTAGTTTATTTAAGTACTAATGATGATGAACCTTCATGCTATCAAAAAGATATCAAGGTTTCTAACAGTGAAAAATGGAAAGAAGCAATGAAGGATGAAATGAATGCATTAGAGAGGAATGCTACATGGGACCTCGTAGAACTTCTAAGAGACAGGAAAGTTGTAGGTTGCAAGTGGGTCTACAAGATAAAGAAGGGTGTTGATGATAAGGTAGAAAGGTACAAATCAATGCTAGTTGCAAAATGATATTCTCAGAAAGAAGGTATTGGCTTTCATGAGATTTTTTCACCACTTGTTAAGATTGTTTCAATTCGATTTGTGTTAGCATTAGTTGCATTACTTGATTTGGAGTTGGAGCAGCTAGATGTTAAAACTTCTTTCTTAGATGGATATTTGGATGAGAAGATTTAGATGGAACAACCTGTTCAGAATCATAAAAATAAATTTGTTTGCAGGCTCAAGAAATCATTGTATGGTTTGAGGAAGTGTCCCAGACAATTGTACAAGAAATTTGACTCTTTCATGGTGAGCTAGAATTATACAAGGAGTGAGTATGATCATTGTGTTTACCTTAAAAAATTCAATTATGTCATATTCATTATCTTAGTGTTTTATGTTGACAATATGCTTTTAGCAAGAAAAATCATAATTGTGATCAACATGTTAAAGGCTCAAATGGCTAGGACGTTTGATATGAAATATCTAGGAGTAGCAAAGCAAATTTTGGGCATGGAGATATCCAGAGACTGGAGGAATGGTAAGATTTGGTTTTCACAATAGAAGTATGTCAAGAAAATACTTTTGAAGTTTGGTATGAATAGTGTGAAACCAGTTCTAGTCCCTTTCACTTCCCATTTTAGGTTTTCTTCAATTTTATGTCCTAGTACAAAAGAAGAAAATGAATATATGTCTTGAGTACCGTATGCTAATGTAGTAGGAAGTTTAATCTATGGGATGGTTAGTACAATACCAAACATTTGACATGCAGTTGGGGTTGTTAGAAGCTATATGGAAAATCTAGGTAAAGAGCACTGAGCAACAGTGAAATGGGTGCTTCGGTATTTAAGGGGCAGAAGTGATTACTGTATCACCTATACTAGTGGTTGTGAGTTAGTCTATGGATATGTTGATTCTGATTTTGTAGGTGATTTGGACAAGATGAGGTCAACTTCAGGATGTGTATTTACTCTTGCAGGTGGAGCTATTAGTTGGATGTCAAAGCTACAAAACATTGTTGCTTTATTCACTATAGAAGCAGAATGTGTATTTTCTTCACATGCTTGCAAAGAGGCCGTTTGGTTAAAAGGTTTGTTTGGTTAGTTTGGAAGGATGCAGGACAAAGTAAATCTACTCTATGATAGTCAAAGTGCTATTAACTTGGCTAAGAATCGAGACTACCATAGTAAAACAAAACATATTCATATTAAGTACCATTTTGTAAGACAAGTCATCGATGAAGGTGGGTTTTCTCTTGAAAAAGTTCATAGAAAAGAGAGCTGCGCACACATGTTCACAAAACTAGTACTTTTAGAGAAACTACAATGGTGCTTGGCTTCTCTTCGCTTGATAAAAGGTGATAGAATAAAAAAATGAGCAAGGTATCAAATAAATTTGTTGTCAAGGTGGAGATTGTTAAAATGTGTGACAACAAAACCACTGAATTCGTGGAACAATCATCTACATCCACTCCTATTGTGACTCCTATTGTGTGGAGATTGTTGAAATGTGTGACAACAAAACCCCTAAATTCAAAGAACAATCATCTACATCCACTCCCATTGTTAAGGATTCAGTTGTAAACCTAGGAGAATTTATTTATTCCATGTATATGAGAAGAGGGGCGAGTGAGTCAGAAAAAATGTTGAATCTCCATTTATGAAGAGAAAGAAGAATTCATACAATTTATGAAGAGAAAGAAGAATCCATACCAGGATGTAGCCCAAATTTGGGCAAACTATGTAAAATCTCTGAATTTCTTTTATATGTTTTCCATATGATATTCTGTTTATATTTTTTTCGCTGCGTATTAGTTCCTTTTGTGACTGACAGGTGCAACAAGTTGCACCCCTTTTGAATGAATAGTTATATCTTCCTAACCAAGCCATATTGATCCATGTCAAAGCACAGGGTACGCTCTACCTAATACATAATGCCCTGGATCAATGCTTGATGTATCATAATGCCCTGGATCAATGCTTGATGTATTAAAATGTTAAGTGAAGTGGTGGAATCTCCATGGGAAGCTCTTATATTTATATTGACATGAAATTCCCCTCAGCCTCACGTTACGATGATCAACCGAACGAATGTTTTATTGGTACATATTTCGCGAAACACATCGCAATTTTATCTACAGATTCTTCCGCTCTGAGGAAGTTTCGAGTTCGAGTCTTCTAGGTGCAGCATGGCCCGACATGTGAGGGTGTCTGGCTCAAAGCCCTAGTTCCGCCGGAGTCGGGTGATCGGTGAGGAGACCATATTTGAACTCGCATTCTCTGAAGAATGGAATTCTGACAGATAAATTTATCGGAGGATCGAAAATACTAAAAGAGCAATGTGGTGCAAATCAATATTCCCATTCTCTTTGTTTCACCGAAGATTGGAAAATTCTAATACCAAGAATTAGGAAAAACATAAAGATTCTATCAAAGTCCAGGATACGATTACTGCAATGCAGGCTGGGACTATATGAACAGTGTTGTCGAATGCAGCTGGGAACAACCTACTAAAGGGAGACAGTTCGTTGCGACTGCTTCTGCCTTAAATCTTGTAAAGCTAGAGCTTCATAGATGATTCTCCATTCCCTCATTCTATCATGAATTAGGTAAATGGAATTTTTGTCCCTCCCTTCCCTTTTCTATACAAGGATGGATTGCATTTTATGTATGCCTGGTTAGTTCATCAATCAGATAATTGGAATTTTGTGTATGATACTGTAACCAAATTAACAATTTATATTGCAAATCGTAAAATAACAAGATACATGTTTAAAATCCGGTAATGTGGTGCAACTCAACATTCACGTTCTCTTTGTTTCACTGAAAATTGCAAAAAATTATTACCAAGTACTGCAAAAAACAAGAAGATGCTATCAAAGTCCAGAGGAGACCATCACCGCAATGCAGGTTGGGAATTAATGAACAGTGTTGTGGAATGCAGGTGGGAACAACCTGCTAAACGGAAACAGTTCATTCCAGCTGCCTTCACTTTTGTAAAGGAAGCTCTTCCAAGACTTTTATGTTCAGTAAAGACTCCATAAGTCTCAGGTAAGGTTGAACTCTACGAACCTGTTGGAGAGGAAAGAGTTTTATGTTCAGTAAAGACTCCATCCATAGTAATCAGTGGGAATGTTTCCTCTGCATTCTGAGAACTGTAGTGCATATCACAAGACGCCCCAACAACCTAAGGAAATGACTAGTACGTACCTCTCACCATCCTTCTACGAGGCTCATATATCAATCACGCATTTTTTCACCCTTGTTCCTTTCTCATGCAAGTCCTAAAAATATTCATACCAAACTTGCTCAAATATAAATATATGTATTAGGATGCATTGTCACCGCCTCTTGCAAGTTACCACCGCGATGAAACTTGTGCAGAGGACAAACTTGCTCAAATATAAATCGATGCATTAGGATGCGTTGTCACCGCCTCTTGCAAGTTACCACCATGACAAATTAGAGTGGAGTGGTGTGCATAGGGAAGATGAAAGACATCCAGTATTGAATAGTGAATGATTTTCAATAACAGTGCCAAATGTTAAGGTAAATAAATATTGAAACAGATGTCATAACTTTCTGGATACCAAGAAGGGAAATAAGGCCATTTTCGTCTCTCGAGTAAGACTCCAATTTGATCCACTAATCTATGGTATTTAAATAGACTTGAATATTTCAGAAAAATAATAAAATTAAATAAATAGACTTGAGAAAAATAATAAAATTAGAGGTTTAATGTGAAAAACTAAGAGAAGATACAAATTTATTTCGATGAACCAACAAATTAATAGAAATCAACGGTGAACGAATGTTATATACCATGCCTGCATGTTATATACTATGCCTAATTAAAGGGATATAATGTGAAAGTACATCGAATATGCAAATATGAACATTGATTTGGGTCAACCAACAAATTAAGAGACATTCAACCGTGAACGAATTTTATATACCATGCATGGATTAAAGGGATACGAAATGTAATTATATGGTTATACCATGTTTTTTTGAATATGAAAAAAATATCATGTTTTCTTCAATATGAAAAAAATACTTATATTAGTGAATATAACAAAGTTTTTTACAAAAATCTCTTTTCTCGAACAATTTTTTGATTTTTTTTATATCATCAAAAAAAAAGTTCGTTTGTCATACACTATAAACTATAACTCTAAATCACAAAATTATAGTTCTTTTGTATTTACATGTCAAGTTTCAAAAAGACAAAAAAAAAAGGTTCTTCATCTTTGCTTGAAAAACTATATTAATTGATTGGTAATCTTTTGAATCTCTTTGTTTGTATTCCTATACCCACTCCATAGAATATCTCATCATCATCCATTAACAATGCTTGCTTTGAGAGTTGGTCAGCTTCCTTGTTAAAATGTCTCTAAATGTGTTGTGCTTTTAGTTGTTGAAACTTCTAGCTCAACACTCGAATTTTTTTCATTCAAGGTTGGAGAGAAACCACCTGTAAATTGTTTTCATGAGAAAACCAATCAATCGTAATATTCCATTCTCCTACCAATTGTAATCTTTTTAACTTTTTGTAAAATGTGAAATATAAAATACACCACATGGCTAGGAGTTCACCCATGTTGTTGGTTCGAGTGCCACAATTCATATTAAGGATGAATGTACCCAAAAATTGGACATTTTAATATAGCACCAGCCCCACATTTAGTAACCTTACATTGTGAGGCTCCGTCAAAGAATCCCACTGCAAGGTCCCCGTCTAATTAGTCACCTCCCATAATAAGGTTGTGTTCTTTTAGAAACCTGTCCCTTTTAATCTCCTCCTAGAACTCCATTCTGTCACTATAATGGAAATAATCGTTAACCAACTTCAACCTTTTATTTATATATTTTACCAAACCATCCAAGAGTATCCATGCAGGGGTCATAAAAGAAGAGAAATCAACTCTTCTCGGATTCCAAGAAGATACCATCCCCCGTCATAATCCTAAGGAATCCACCCCACATAAGTTCCAAGCAGGAATTAGTTTAGAAAAAACCTCTCTCGCTTTGGATTCACTCACCATTGTTTCCTAGATAAGTAGAATGTTCTCTTTAACAAGTGCTAAAAATCTTTTGAGGGAAAAATACTTTGGAGCACCCCCATCTCCCCTAACATTTAATTTTACTACCATAATTTTTTACCCTCGCCAGGGATTTCTAAGCTCTAAGTGGTCGTGGACCATCTACAACCAAAAAACTTGTATTAGCTTTAGTCTCCTATTTTCCTAGCTTCCTAGCACTTCTAGTTTCAATGGGGAAAAATCTTTTTCCAGTCCTCCAAACACGACCCCTTTCAACATAGTATCCTCTCCCACCGAAATATTAACGTCCCCGCAGTACGACATCGAACAACGTACAATAGGTCAAATATTTTTTTCTTTTAAGGCTGTGTTAGGAAAAATTAAACTTCATAAAAATTAGTCTACATTGTCGACCCCTCAATAGCATGAATTAAAAAAAAAAAAATCATTAAAACTCCCATGTAGTCGCCATGAATCATGACACACACAACCATGTATTACCCAACCAATTACAACAGTGCAACACCAACATTCTACCACTAATAATGACATAATGTAACCAACAATGTCATATTTTCAAGGCGCAAGCATTTAAATTCTAGCATTCACATGTTAATGCCATTATGGCGCGCAAAAAGAGACTAAACCCACGCCCATCCATACACATCAGGGCACTGATATAAATTACTCAATGCGTGTGAGAATTAATCTTTAAACCAAAATTCATCAACATTTAAAAATAAATGCATGCACGACAATTATACTCAACTAATCCATCAATTACCCAACAACAATTCAAGATGCAGGAGTTATGGATATTATTATGCAAGGCACAAGAGAAAACAATTAATAAAACCCATCATATCTCGGTTTTAAATTCAAGGTGCATGGCTATGCAAAATCACATCCAATCAAGGTTAATTATGAGATGCAAGAAAATACAATCACTAAGTCATTCACCTCTCGTCGCTATTCTAGGAGCACAAGTGTAAACAATCCATTTTAAATGGTTCACGAGAAACCAACTACTAATGAAGGCATTGGGATGGAAGGACTTTGATTAATAAAATCCTTGATGCATCATAATTAAAGGGGTACGAGAAGCACAATATTGGGGTATCGCCAATCATGTTAAATATAATGTAACCTCAACAGGTTGACTATACACTGCCAGTTGTCCTGGCCAGCTGTACTTTCTATTCTTGTTTTGCTTGAGCCTATTTAGCTCAGTTATTTCCCTTTTCATAGGAACTAACTTCTTCATGATCTTCTTCATGTACTCGTTTTGTACTCTTCTTATTATATTCTAATATATTGTTTTATGTTCTATTCTTTCTCTCTACATTTCTTGCTTCACAATTTATCATGGTATCAGAGCTGTAGTAGTAAGCCTCTTCACACAGGCTGGAGAGCAACACGATCCTCAAACAACGCAAAGCATACATGGATCTTGAGAGCATTCGACAGAGACTTTTCACAAGGCTTGGAGAGTTGTCCGTCATACTCTTGAAAGATCCTCATAGGAAAATTCCATAAGGAAGCAGACCATCATACGCTCAAAAGATCAACGTAAGAAGCTCATGAAAGGTCACAGAGCATACTACCCTCAAAAGTTTCAAGGAGTAGAAACATGAGAAGGAAGCAAAGACTGAGAAGGAAGAAACAGTAAATATTATTGTACAATTTTCAAGAATCATCAAAGATTCACAAAGAAGAGTTGCAGGAGGTGGGAACTCTTGAAGAATTCAAAGCATTTGTTCAAATTCGTGAAAGATAGTTGCATAAAGAAGAAGCGTTTAAATATTTTTGGAAATCGCTCAAATCTGTCAAAGATTGGAGCAGAGAACAAAGAACTCGTGAAATTCTTTCAAATCTTTCAAAGATTCATGAATTTTTCTTCCGCAGGAGAAAATTCCTTCAAAGGAAGTAAAGAACGCGTCTCAGGTTCAAAGAACAACCGTCGTGGCTGTAAGATTCATCGTGCGAACAGATCCGAGGCAGAAATCCAGTTCAGAAGGGACGAAGAGAGCGTGGAAAAGACAAAAGAATTTCAGCAGTTAGATCTTCCGTAAAGGACCGACAGTCATTGGATCAGCGAGAAAGTGCACGAGGTTTAGTCCTCTGGAGCACACAGGAGAAATTCAACTTGCGAAGTCAAGAAATCATCTGGATCGTCCATCAAGAGACACGTGGTGAGATCTCGGCATTTCGCTAACTTACAAGGTGTAAAGGTCAGAAGACAGCCGTGAGAATTCACGAATCCTGAAATCACGAGTCATTCTAGACCATTGGATTGAGATAGACTGTGAGCCATCAATTTGATCTAATCGCAAATTCGGGGATTGGGAGTTGGACGAGCGAAGGAGACTGCTCTCCAAAACCCCGATACGTGAAATCCCGACATCGCAAATCACGAAATCCCGAGAGGATTGTGAGCCATCCATCTCAGAGGACAAGTGGCAGCAGATCCAAGTGCCATCATTTCGGCATTTTGGAGTTCGGGATATCAACGGTCTTGTTGATGAAGGTCACGACACTCCATGACAAAAGTCCTAAAATCCCGAAAAGATCACAGTCATCCATTCATTCGGACACATGGCAGAGATCAAGGAAACCTTCAGCATCTCGGCTACGGGGGTTTCAAGTTGACAGAGGATTTGGAGTCGCAAGTCGCAAAATCGCGAAATGACTAGGACCGTTTATCTTAAGGGGATGCGTGGAAACAATCTAGGCCTTCAGGCAAAGTCCTGAAAAGAAAGGGCCATCGGCATTTCAGAGATCGGGCAATCGAGAAGCCAGAGGTTCTCGACATTGAGAAATAGGAAGTCTCGAAAACCGAAATCACAAACTCAAGAGTCACGAAATACCGATACGTGAATATCTGCAATAATCTGAGTCGTTTATCTCAAATCAACGAGGATCATTTATCCTTGAAGCCAATTCAACATTTTGATAAATCGGAGATCAGGGAATCGGGGAGTCAGCAAAGCTCTCTAACAGGGTTGGCGAAGTCGCGAAACCTAGAATCCCGAAATCGCGAAAGGATCTCGATCGTCAAATCACAGAAAGATCTATACCATTGATCAGTGTTTCGGCATATCAGGGATCCTACAGACAGAGGACCGAGCCACTTCGCATCACGAAGTCTCGAAACGCGAAATCTCGAAAAGGATTTCGAGAAGGGCATTTCTAGCATATTTCACATTTCGGCAAATTGAAAGACAAAGAACCGGAAAAGACTATAGCGCTTTAACATCAAGGCGCATGGTCACATTGATCGGAGACTAAGGGTCAATTCAAGGCCGATAAGCCCTCTTCGGCACTTCAGCAATTGAAGGTTGGATTGTTCAGAGGACTCGTATAACGAAGTCCTGAGGTCAAATCTCGCGAAGCCAGAAACTCGTGACGTCGACTCTCACGAAATCCTTAATTGTACACTTCCAAAATACCTACAAGAAAGAAACATACCTAGTTTTACACGCAGGAGACAGGTAAATAGGATTTTTTTTTCTGTTTTGTTCAATTTTTTTTAAAAATATGGCGTCTTCTAGCAATTTTGGACCAACTCAGGGTCTTATTCTTCTTGGAAATAACTATGAGTTCTGGTCTCTTCGAATGAGATCCTTCTTGCAAGCACAAGAGTGTTGTGATCCAATGGATCATGGATATGTTGAACCAGATCCAGCAGACCTATCCACCATGACTAATCAACAAAAAATTGCTGAAGCAATGTAGAGAAACAAAGAAAATAAAGCTAAGTTTTGGATTCAAATCTTGTGGATGACTCGATTTTTTCAAAAATCACAGGCACTGGTACTTCAAAATAGGCCTGGGACATCCTTAAATATTCCTACCAAGGAAATGACAGGGTCAAAACAATTAAACTGCAGACCTTGAGAACGCAATTCGAGACTCTAAGGATGACAGAGTCCGAAAATGTGGATCAGTTCATGACCAAAGTCATGGGAATCATGAACCAGATCAGACTGACTGGTGAAACCATCACTGATCAAGGAATTGTTGAGAAAATCCTCAGAAGTTTACCAAATAAATTTGAAATCATTGTAAAAGCAATCCTTGAATCCAAGGATCTGTCATGTTTTTCAACATATGAACTAATTGGTTCTCTGGTGACACATGAGACCAGACTGCATCTCACAGATGAGTCAATTTCCAATGCTTTCAAAACTCAATTCTCCTTTAGTAGAGGTAGAGGCAAAGGGTGAGGCAGAGATCGCCAAGGAAGAGGGAGAAGTCACATAAATCCTCACTCTAGTGGAGGTAATAGACAACAGTATCTGAATCAAAATTTCCAAGGTCAAAGACAACAACAGCAAAATCAACATCAGAATTTCTAGCCTCAAAGAGGCAGAGGCAGAAGATCAAATGAGAAATCAAGCATACAATGATATTACTACAAAAGGTATGGGCACTATGAATCTGAATGCAGGAGGAAGAAAGCAGATCAGCTCTCAGGCAGAGCACATGTGTCAAATCACACAAGAGAAAACTCAGGACGTATGTTTCTTTCATGCCACAAGATTGAACAACAACCTAAAGATCTTTGGTTGCTGGACAGTGGATGCAACAATCACATGACAGGTAACAAAGATTTACTTTCATGCATTGATTCTTCAATCTCATCTGATATTACACTTGGAAATGATTACTTAGTCAAAGTTCAAGGAAAAGGCACTGTTCCTATTCTTACTAAACAAAATGTAAAGAAAGACATAAACAATGTCTATCATGTTCCAGATCTGAAACATAATTTGCTAAGTGTAAGATAGCTCATTGAACATGGCTATAAGGTACTTTTTGAGGGAGCATCTTGCAAAATATACAACAAAAACCCCAGCAGAAAATTAATTTCTGAAATCCATATGACTCCAAATAGGATGTTTCCCCTTACCCTCAGAACTGCAAATCTGAGTCAACCATATGCAGAAAGTGCATCAACCCTGAATGAAACAATGGTTTGGCATACAAGATTTGGACATCTACCATTTCAGATTCTAAGTCTTTTTTAGAAGCACTCCATGGTCAAAGGTCTTCCCATCTTTAAAGAGCAAATTCCCCCATGTGAGCCTTGCATACATGGAAAACATAAGAGCACTAGTTTTCCACAGTCATCAAATCAAGCCAAACAACATCTTGAACTTGTTCAAACTGACCTATGTGGACCAATGCAAACAGAGTCAATAGGTGGTAGAGTTTATTTTCTAATGTTTATTAATGATTTCAGCAGAAAAATATGGATCTATTTTCTCAGACACAAGTCTGAAACTTTTGCAAAATACAAAGAATTCAAGGCAGAAGCTGAAAAATAGAGTGGAAAATATATCAAATCACTCAGGTCAAATGGAGGAGGAGAATACAACTCCAGAGAATTTACAAATTTCTGCAAATCACAAGGCATTGTCATGCAAACAACAACCATGTATACTCCATAATAGAATGGAGTGGCTGAAAGAAAAAATCAGACAATAATGAATATGGCAAGAACACTTCTCAAAGAGAAAAGTTTGTCAAATAGGTTTTGGGCTGAAGTAGTAGCATGCTCAATTTAACATTTGAATAGATCTCCAACCACCAAACTAAAGCTAAAAGTCCCGCAAGAAGCATGGAGTGGAACAAAACTCAATGTTGCGCATCTAAGGACATTCGGATGCATAACATACGCTCGCATACCTTTAGAATTAAGGAAGAAACTTGATGAAAAAAGTGAGAAATGTATTTTCACTGGATATAGTAAAACATCTACAACTTACAGGCTTTACAATCCAATCACCAAGAAACTAATTCTCAGCAGAGATGAAAAATTTCTGGAAAATCAATTCTGGAATGATTCAGAAAATCAACAAATGGATAGTCAAAATCCATTTCTACAAAGACAACCTGAAAATTCTCAGGATAACTCAACTTCCAGCACAGAATCATTCTCTGAACCAGACAATTAGAGAACTCGAAATTTGAGAGAAATCCATCAGAAGTTGGATGACTTTGAACAACACAACATTTTTTCTTTAATGTCATGTCAACCTACATCTTTTAAGAAAGAAGCTAAGGAGCCACATTGGGTTCAAGCCATGAACCAAGAAATTGACTCCATTGAGAAAAATCAGACATGGGATCTTGTCGATTTGCCAAGTCACAAGACAACTATTGGTGTCAAGTGGGTTTACAAAACTAAACTCAATGAAAAAGGGAAGATTGAAAAACACAAGCCAAGACTTGTTGCCAAAGGATTCTCACAACAACTTGGTACTGATTATGGTGAAACTTTTTCTCCAGTAGCAAGATTAGACACTGTAAGGACTCTATTGGCCATAGCAGCCCAACACAAATGGCAAGTATACCAGATGGAAGTCAAGTCAACATTCATGAATGGTTTCTTAGAAGAAGAAGTTTATGCCGATCAGCCACCTGGATTTGAAGTCCAAGAGCAACCAACCAAAGTATATCGGTTGAAGAAAGCCTTGTATGGATTAAAGCAAGATCCAAGAGCTTGGTACAACAAAATTGACACTTACCTGATCAAAAGTGGTTTCAGCAGAAGTCAAAATGAGCCAACTTTTTACACCAAAATAGATCAGCACGGTAAAATTTTGATTGTATGTTTATATGTTGATGACATGATCTATACGGGAAATCTTGAGTTAACAAATTTTAAACATGCCATGCAATCTGAGTTTGAAATGACAGATCTTGGCATAATGAAATATTTTTTAGGGATTGAGGTTCATCAATCAGCCAAAGGCATTTTTGTCTGTTAGCAAAAGTATACAGCAGACATCCTCAAAAGATTTCGCATGGAATAATGTAATCCAACAGAAACCCCCATACCACTAGGCACAAAATTGAGCAAGAAACATGAAGGCCCTATAGTGGACCCTACACTGTACAAAATATTAGTAGGCGGTTTGTTATATCTTATAGAAACTAGGCCTCACATTATGTATGCAGCCAACCTTGTTTCCAGATTCATGGAATTCCCAAAAGATTCTCATTGGAAAATGGTGAAACGAATTTTGAGATATGTTGCAGGAACTCTCAATTTTGGCTTATGATACACTAAATCTGATAGTAATCAACTTTCTGGTTACACAAACAATGATTTTGTAGGCATCCTAGATGACGGGAAAAGCACATCTGGACATGTTTTTCAACTGGGCACGAACCTGATCTCATGGGCATAAAAGAAGCAACCAATTGTTTCAATATCTTCTGCAGAGGCAGAGTATGTCGCTGCTACCTCAGCTTCCTATCAAGCTGTGTGGCTGAGAAGAATATTGAAAGATATGTCACATACAAAAAATGATCCAACTCCTATTTTCTGTGACAATACTTCATCAATTGCTTTATCTAAAAATCATGTATTTCACAAGAAAACCAAACACATTGACACTCGTTTTCATTTCATACGCGAGCTAGTCAATAATGGTGATATTGTACTACAATTCTGTGGTTCTCGAGATCAGTTTATTGATATCTTTACAAAGTCACTCGGAAAATCGGTTTTTGATTTTCAAAGACAACGCTTAGGCATAATTAGTGCTGATGTTTGTAACTGTTGAGTTTAAGAGGGAGTGTTAAATATAATGTAACCTCAACAGACTGACTGTACACTGTTGGCTGTCCTGGCCAGCTGTACTTTCTATTCTTGTTTTGCTTGAGCCTATTTAGCTCAGCTATTTCCCTTTGCATAGGAACTAACTTTTTCATGATCTTCTTCATGTACTTGTTTTGTACTCTTCTTCTTATATTCTAATATACTATTTTATGTTCTATTCTTTCTCTCTACATTTCTTTCTTCACAATTTATCAAATCATTCCTACATTGCATTCGTTCAAGGGGCAATATAATCGTCAAATGATCTAAAGTAGAAAGTCTCTAATCTAACACTTCTAGGGAGAACGAAGGATTTCCAGCCACAGAGATCAACCAAATTCACAGCTTACGAAGGTAATCACCTTCTAGTTCTTATTTACATCAAAAGTTTCGGGTCTAGATACTTAACATTGTAACAAACGATTTACATAAGCCTACCATAGATCCCTTCCCACAAGGTCATCATTAACCCTCTATACTCGTCTTGGAAGAAATTGTAAATGAGACCTCAATGATATGGAAATGATTATTTAATCGTTAAAAGAGAAGGTAGTAAAACAAGGATCTAATAGGTCATGGGATAAATAGGATATTATAGTCCTTACTAAAGCTTAATTAGGTTTTAAATTTAAGGAAATAAAAATCTACACCTTAATTTATGAGTTTTAAACACTTCAAATCAACAAAATAATATAAAAATTATTCACTAAAGAATATCAATTAGAAATGGACGTAAGAAGAAAGATTTGAATCTCCTTCCTTCGGGCCCTACAAAAATTTAGTGGCTGTCATTATGAGTTCAAATTAAAATTTGTAAAAGCTTGCTGGTCGGATGAGAATCGATTGTTGTCAAAATAATTTAAGGTTAAATCAAATTAACTCAACCAGTGGGCCTGACAGCTAGATAGTGGTTGTATTTAAGGGTTAATTTAAATTAGAATACGCTTGCTTTGCAAGTGATTTCTATCAATAAGAATTTTACAAACAAAATTGAAACTATCTCAACTGGCGGGCCTGACAGGTAAGGTTATTGTCCTGGAGAAACAAATCAATTCTGGAAATAGGGCGCTAAAGAGACGTGGGAGGGAGAAGAGGCACGCATCGTGGGAAATTAATTACACGTATATTTCAATCCCCATACGCAAGAAAAAGGCTGAGCAGAGGCACGCATTCTGGTTAATTAATTACACGCAGATTGTAATCCCCATACGCAGGGAGCAGAGGCACACATTATGGGAAATTACTGAATTCGTTTCAGATATGAATGATCTTTGTGGTGAGATCGCTGAGGTAAAACGATGGGATAGTAAATAAATGAAACGATCTGTTTTCTTTCCTTTTCATATCAGTTTTAGTCAGACAAAGTGCGTAGGGCGTTTTCCTTTCCTCACCTCTCGAGAAAAGAGATTAGAGACTTGGCTCTTACTATCTCGTTTTTTCTTCTGGCAAGACATATAAGAATGGGATTGAATAGCTGTAATCCTTCCATATTCATTTTCCAAAAGAATGTGCAATACGCCTTCCTTTATGCTCTTGATGCGCAACTTTAGTATTGCAGTCGTCACAGTCATAAGTTAAGTTATGGAAACAGGGATGACAAGTGTTTTTGCACGGAGGACTCTCGTCAAATATTCATAAGCCATTTAGCAGCTCCTGAGAATGAAAATACTAGGCAGGCATACTAGTTATCATCATTGTGGTGGCTTAAGAAGATGAAAACGTAATTCAATAATCGTTCCCACGATTCATAAATTTAAAAACAAAATGTAAATTCTTTAATTTAAGAAGGAAAACAGAGGCGCCTGCCATATTTTAAATAACTCACATCATAGTGACCATTTCTGGGTGGATTTCTCCAACGCAGAGAAAATCCTCAACAAAAGAGGAGGATGTCGAGCACTCACTCAGCCAAACGAGGAGAATGCAGAGCGCCCCAGGCCCACTGCACACCGAGAGGGAAGGGTGTTGATGGTAAATTGAATTTGTGTGCGTGGTTGGGGAATAAATATCAAGCTTTTGAGGCAGTGTTCTGGTGACTGACCAGGAGTGGGAGGACCGCCGAGGGTTGAACGCTTGCCTCTCAGACCTCCCCTTAAACAAAGGTGGGAATGTGCCATTCTCTACAGAAGGAGCTATGGAGGTAGCATCAAGAATGATAGGTTTAAAAAGGGTCTGTGAGGGAAAGGTGAAAGTAACCCCACTTCGATCGTACGCTAAAACTAAATTCCCAAAAATCATTGCAAATTCAAAATTCTTGTAGAAATTTATTTCTACTTCTTAACGTCAAGAGAGATATAAATGTCAAGGGATGAGACAGAAACAACTAGAAAATCAAAGAAAAAGAACTCTGCGCAAGTTTCTGGGCGCCATAATTCTCAGTGTAAATCAAGCAATTTGAATACTAAAACATTGAGACTAAAATGCGGAGACAGGAAAAACACATAGGATTCAATGCATATGAATCACATGCTAAACATTGGGAACAAAAGGGAACATAGATATAAATAAGGAAAACAGGGCGCGTGGATAAAGATGAGATTTAAGGCTAACCACATCGAGCGAACTTGCCAAATTAACATATATTCGACGATTTTAACAACACATGAATCTATATACAAATTCTAACTAAATTGCAACTGCAAATTTAAAGGCATACCGTAACCATAGGCGAAGGATCTGAAGGGGTTGTCCCACGCTTGTTCTTAGTCTAGCTCCTACTTGCTAACCGATGAGACCTCACCAGACGTGATCAATAATCCTCCTCCACCATCATTTTTATAGTTTTTTATTAGTGATTAGTTTCTCAATCCTTCTTTAGATTCTTTTTATTAAATTTAATTAGGATAAACCTCCCATATACACATGTCACCAGACCCTTTAGTTGCACAAGAAAATCAATTTATTAAAACACTCCTTGGTGTCCCTTTATTCCCTTACATTTCTTAAATGACTCACACATTTATTAAAACCTAGTTGAGTTCACAATTAGAAGGTTCCAAAGACTAGATTCCCTACTATGTTAGACATTCCCCTTTTCCTTAAGTTTCTCCTTTTCTTCTAAGTTCAGATTTAGCAAGTTTAGATATAAACAACAATTTACCCTTTTAATAATTTAATTCTTTATTAAAATTTTACTTTAATTAATAATGTTTGAATTTTTTTTACCCCCCTTCTTGTTATATGTCCCTTTAGTTTTTTTCTTTTTCACATGTTCTACTTAGACCTAGGTTTTAAATTCACTAGGCTTGGAGACAATTTTTAAGGGAAAAATAATTATTAAACTTTATTCATACTGTCATTAATTTTAAGATCGACTAGGTCCTAAGGAGTCATAGTTTTCTAGATACTAGGTTTATTAACTTATCAGAGTTAAAAATTATGATGTTCCCTTCAAGACGCACTACATTTTCCAAGGGTGCCACTTGCTTGCATTCATGTTTCATTTGTGTGATGTTCCCTTCAAGACGCACTACATCCTCCAAGGGTGCCACTCACCATTTCATTGATTTTGGTAGACGTCAAACCCATGGAGTCAATACTCCGTTAGGTGACCTTGTGGGAGGCTAAGAGCCTCTAAGGAATAAGGACCCTACATTATTGCACGCCTTTTAGAATCATCGTGAATGACTGTGACAGTCTTCCCTCATAGCATCGTGGATCTCTCGAAATAGGTAATTGTTAACCTATAGTTCGAGCCATGACAAGAGTGCTAGTAAGTTGTGGCAGGGATGCTCCCACACCTATCTCTCAATATCTTTGATTGTTATGCGTGATCCATTGACTCCTAATGTGAATCTAGTTAGAATGCTATCGTCAGCCTACATCCATCAATGAAACGTGTCAGCGATAAAAATCAACATCATAATATCTAGTCATATGTCAAATAGGTAATATCCAAACATTCAAACCATAACCATCCACTCCTTGACTCGATCCGGATTCCAAAGAGATCCATCGATGCCATCAACATCCTCAAATGTCTTGAGTCCTTCACATTCAGGAAAACCAGTCAATAGCACATGTCGATATAAATATCACAAAATAACATATCACCAAATCCACAAACATCATCATGCTCATCATGCTCCATAATCAATTCAATCAATCATATAGTGAACCAGATCACTTGCACATAAGTGTCAACAAGAATAAGTCAAATCAGGTCTGCACAAGAGTGGGATGTTACATACACCCCCTCTTGTTTTAAACTTCATCTCGAAGTTTCACACTATACAAATGAAAAAATAAAGTATCTGACAATATCTAAATGTCTAGCTATCAACAAAGGGAAATTGATGACGCATATCATATGCATCCTATTGGGTAGTTTAGTGTGGACTATAATTTTCCTACTAGACCTTGACCTGATCGACAGTTCTACGTCACAGCTATCGAATGTGATGGTCCTGAAAGTAGATTGGTTCCACCCTGAGTGCACACTGCCCAACATCCGCCAAGAACTCAATCAATCTCATGCGTAGGATCACTGAACTGACTTGGCACATGGACGCAAGATAAACATCTTGAAACGCCTCGAGAATGAGGCACAACTAGCCATTAGGCCTTTCATAATTATGGTCGACGCAATGCTCATCGAAAACCCTTATGTCGATCCTGGGTTTCTTACATCCCCTTTCGTATAGTTTGTAATTGTTCTTTCAAATATTGGATCTCTTTTGATCCTACCAGGAACCCATTCTTGAGTCAATCCCAACTCAAAGGTGCCCAACACGATCGCCCATAAAGAAACTCAAATGGAGACATCTTATTGGTGCTTTGATGGTTCTTGTTGCACGAAAACTCGGCCAGTGGACAGAACTATTCCCAATGTTTTTGTTGGTCAAACACACACATATGCAACACAAACTTACCAAATTGGTTTGTTCCTTTGTTCAACCTTTCTATCTCAAGGACATGTTGTACTAAAGTTTAGCGGTGTTCCCAAGGCCTCTTCAAAAACTCGTCCAAAATCATCTTGCAACACTTAATCCCTTATCAGATATGCTTCCTTTGGTACATCTGGCAATCTCAACATCTTGTCGATATAAACTCTAGCTATACTTGGTGCCTAATGCATCATACGCACAATGAAAAAATGTGAACTCTTCATCAAAGTGTCAACTGTCATGACAATTGGGTCATGCCTCCTTACTGTCAGTGGTAATTCAACAGTGAATTCCATCGAAATTACCTCTCATGTCCATTCTGGAATGGCGTGTGGCTGTAGAAATCATGTTGGATGTCTATGTTCAGCCTTCACCTTTCGACCTTCTAGACACCTCGCCACGCAGTTGACGATGTCCTCTTTTTCCCTTAGATAAGAATACAGGCTTAAGTTCGGTCCTTATATTCATAACTCCTAGATGAGCCATGTACACTGCTCTATAAGCTTCGCATAAGATCAAACTTCTCAATTCATCATTGGGATGTAAGTAAATCCGGTTATTAGATCTCGAATATCCATCGTTGTCCATAGTATATCCCTCAATTTGGTACCAACATGGTGTCTTGTCTGAAAAATTCCTTACCCTCTTTATACCAGTCAATGTTTCATTGTAGTTAGAATATTTTCACGTAGATTCATTTGAAGAGATATCATTAAAAATATGTGTAGTCTCTAACTCAACGCGTCTTCCACTCTATTCATTGTTCCTTTTAAGTAGGAAATCTCAAAGTCATAATCGATAAGAAGTTCTGACCAACGCCCTTGCACGCGTTCAAGTCATTTTGCGTAAAAAGGTGCTGTAAACCACAATGGTGAATTTTTAGCTCAAATTTACATCCAATCAGGTAGTGTCTCCACCCTCTTAGGGAATACACTATTGCTAACAACTCCAAATCGTACGGCACGTAGTTCTCCTCATTCTTCCTTGACTTCCTTGAGATGTAAGCGATCACTCGACTGTCTTGCATCAAGACTTCGCCTAAGCCTTCCTTGGATGGGTCAGTGCTTACCAAGAAGTCCTTATCCATTTCAGGGACTTTTGGTATCGGCATTTTCATCAACATCTTCTTGAGCTTTCAAAATTCTTCCTTGCATATCTCGGTCCACACAAAATTCTTGTTCTTCTTCTGTAATTTCGTAATCAAATTGTATTTATTCGAAATACCATCGACTAACTGTCGATAATATCCCGCTAATCCCATGAAGCTATGGACTTCTAGTACATTCATCGGTGGAGGCCACTCAACAATAGCCTCTACCTTTGCGTGATCCATAGTGATTCCTGCACCAGAGATAACATGCCTAAGAAATGACTCCTTGATAGCTTTGCAACTGCTTCCCATAATTTGTTTCTCTCGCAGCAATGTAATACCAAGTGTAAAAGATCATAAGTATATTATGTCGTTCTAGGAAATATCAAATGTCGTCAAGGAATACTCGACAATAGTCAATAAGATCCTTCACGACACATCCTTCTTCAGTATGAAATTAACAGGAGCACTCCAAGGCGATACGCTTAGACATATAAGTCCTAGGTCCAACAACTCCTTTAGTTTCACTTTCAACTCATTTAACTCAGGGATCAACATCCGATATTTATTTCTTTCCATTGGTTCAATTCCATTTTTTAGAACGATGATAAATTCCATCTTGGCTTTGGGTGGCCCACCTAGAAATTCTTATGGGAATCACTTCCGCAACCTCTTGTCTACCAGAAAGTCTTCTAATCCTTTTGCCACGCCCTTGAAGTTTGGCGCTATGTATGCATATAACTTGTATCCTTGCATGTGCTCTCTTGTAACTGTAAGGAATAATGAACCTCGGTGATACTCCCTATTTTGTTCCTACAATCACACTTCTCTCTACTTCATAGTTGGCCCAACTCAACTACCTTATCTTATAGTTGAGTATTGCATCATGTGATTCCCATGACTCCATGTTAATCATGTTGTCACAAGATATTAAGATCATGACGTAGGTCAGACTTCATTACACTATCCTTAGTTTAGAGAGACATTTCATATCCCTTCCTCCAACCATCCGGCTGGTACCCGAAGCCACATCAATGAATCCAAACTCATCTTATTGAATTTTGTTACCCAAATCCGTTCAGTGCGGTACTAGAATTAGAGCTCTTCGTAGCACCGAGGTCTAACAAATACCAAAAATTCATTTGGCGATGGCACCTGACGCCTTGAGCACAGTGGAATAGTGTTCGGCCTGACGGTTATTTACCATGGTCATGAATCCTATGGGCCTTTCCCATCTCCGCCATGGTAGTCTGTCATGTTGACTCGACCGCTTTGGCCCTTTCAACTGGATCGTCTTGCTGGTAAGGTGACTCTCCACATGTCCACCACTCACCTCTGGTCCAGTACTCTTGGCCACTGAATATAATTTGATGGCCCAATAGACTAATATCTTGGTCTGTTCTACTTACAAGCCTAAACGATGGTTGATAACGGTGTTATCACAAATGTGGTAGTCCCCTGTAGGGAGCCCTCTACTAAGGAACCCATCGTCAAGGTTTTGCGAACAAGGGTCTTATAAACGTATATTGATACACAGAGGTTTGGTTTGGATGACATATGATGTTGTTGCACACCAGATGTTGTCAGTCCAGACGGTCTTGTAAGAGTCCTTCCCAGACTCCCACGATCAAATCTTCATTATCTAAGAGGCCTACTGGACTACATTGTGCAACATCTGAGGCATTCAAATCCTCACCTTCGCAAAAAAGCCAGAGTTAAGGCCGGTCAAGAACTTTTTGATATCCAACTTCTTCGTGGTTAGAGGCGGGGAATACCTAAGTAGCTCCATAACTCTGGTCTAAAATCTGGAGCCATACGACCACCCTTTCATATGGCATTGAACCCATTGAGCTAGCGCTCAATGAATTCCTCTGACAATTACTTCTCCCGGAACCATTCCCCTAATATGACTTTGATAACCATGTTTAGTTGAGGTTGGAGTGTCTTCCTCCATAGAAGAGTGCTCCCCTTTAGTTGAAGACCACCTATGGGGATATTCATGTTGGAGGTCATAATCGCGATGTGTGAAGCACATCACCTTGATATCCAACCATGCCTGGGTGGTTGAGTCATCCGTGGTACTCGTGAACTTGGGAACTTAACCCTCTCAAGTTTTCTTTGAAATCTACTAGTGCTGGCTAGGGCGCATTGTGGACCCTCAGGGGTACAAGCACCCTATCCTTATCTCAGCACCGACAGTTAGTCAAGGCCTCTAACATTTCCCTCGAAGGACCCTGTCAGACCCAACGCATCCCGCGCAACAATCTGCTCATGCCCAAGACTTGTTCTTCTCCTTGGGGGTTCGACCCCTCTAGTGTGGGTGGTACTGGAGGCATCACGCCTCATCCCCTAGCCCCATGTTGTGAATCTCTACAATTTCCTCTAATCGTGATTACAGCAAGGACAAGTTAATAATTCAATTAGAGATGAGTATAAATCAAGGAATTAATTCAGTGGAAGGCGTGGCTATCCAGAGTCGCAGGGTCGAACCCTCTCTGATACCATAAGTAATGTCCCCGCCATTACTATGTACAACAGGTCAAATATTTTTTTTCTTTTAAGGCTATGTTAGGAAAATTTAAACATCATAAAAATTATTCTACATCGTCGACACCTCAATCGCATAAATTAACGAATCTTAATAAAGCATTAATACTCCCATGCAACACACGACTGACATATCGTCATCATGAATCATGACACGGACAACCATGCATTACCCACCCAATTATAGTAGTCCAACATCAACATTCTACCACTAATAACGTCACAATGTAACCAACTATGTCTTATTTTCAAGGCGCACGCATTTAAATTCTAGCATTCACACTTTGATGCCATTATGGCACACAAGAAGAGACTACACCCATGACCATCCATACACATCAGGGTGCCAATATAAATTACTCAATGCATGTGAGAATTAAACTTTAAACCAAAATTCATCAACATATAAAAATCAATTCGCTCACGACCATTATACTCAACTAATCCATCAATTACCCAACAATAATTCAAGACGCAAGAGTTATCGAGATTATTACGCCGTGCGTAAGAGAAAACAATTAATAAAACCCATCATATATTGGTTTTAAATTCAAGGTGCATGACTACACAAAATCACATCCGATCATCTATCAAAGTTTATTCTCAGATGCAAGAAAATACAATCACTAAGTCATTCACCTGTCATCATTATTGTAGGAGCGCAAGTGTAAACAATCCATTTTGAATGGTTCACAAGAAACCAACTACTAACAAAGGCACTGAGATGGAAGGACTATGATTAATAAAATCCTTGATGCATCACAATTAAGGGGTTATGAGAAGCGTGATATTGGGGTATCGCCAATCATTTGTACATTGCATTTGTTCAAGGGGAAACATAATTTTCAAATGATCAAAGAGAATAGAGACTTGGCTCTTACTCTCCCATTTGTTCTACTGGCAAGACATATAAGAAGGGGATTGAATAGCTTTAATCCTTCCATATTCATTTTCCAAAAGACTGTGCAATACGCCTTCCTTTATGCTCTTGATGCGCAACCTTAGTATCGCGGTCGTTACAGTCATAAGTTAAATTACGAAACATGGATGAAAAGTGTTGTTTGCATGGAGGACTCTCGTCAAAGATCCATAAGCCACTTAGCAACTCCTGAGAATGAAAATACTAGCCAGACATACTAGTTATCATCATTGTGGTGGCTTAAGAAGATGAAAACGTAATTCAATAATCATTCACACGATTCAGAAATTTAAAAACGGAATGTAAATTCTTTAATTTAAGGAGGAACACATAGGCACAGACCATATTTTAAATGCTCACATCAGAGTGAGCATTTTTGGGTGGATTTCTCCAACGCAGGCTCTTGAACGTAGAGAAAATCCTCAACAAACAAGGAGGATGTCGAGAACTCGCTCAGCCAAACAAGGAGAATGCATAGTGCCCCAGGCCCACTACACACTGAGAGGGAAGGGCGTTGATGGTAAGCTGACGTTGTGATGTAAAGACCAGATTTTAATTAACGTTTAAATTTCTACCAAATTACTGTAATTTTCGTAATTTCTATAAGCTTTACAAAGAAGTAAACTTTTCAATTTTTTTCAAATTATCTCAACACTTACGCTGACACTTACGCAAGTAGAATTTGGCAATAAGTAATAAATCTAATTAAATGATCCATGAATTTGAATTTACATACCTCACTCTGATGCTATCTGCAACTTGCTCCCTTCGCTTGCTTCCTTAGGACACCACCCCAAAACCAACCTCCCTGCCGACTAGTAGCGCCTAGCCCTAGGATATCAATGGATATCCTAACCCTCTGAGCCCAAAACCTCCTCAGCCCCCCGGTGCACTGTAAATTCCACCGTCAATTCACTCTGTCCAATACTGTTCAATACTCCAAGTTCTCCCCCAAAATCCTTTCTCCCCTCTCGTAAAAATGAATGGTCCCTCCCAACTCCTTTCTCCCCCCCCTTATTCCTCCTTCACTGCCCCCTACATTAACTCCCGCCTAACTCTTTATTACACATTATCCATTCATTAATCCTCTTATCTCCTCGAGATCCTTATGTGATCTCTTCATGAATACGTAACTTGATTAAATGTTTTATTTTATTCTCCCTTTTTAATTTAATACTTTATTAATTAGTTAATTTATTAATAATCAAATTTATCATTAACCATATTGATTAAAGAGTTAATTATACTTTAAATGAATCATCTTAATCAAGAATAACTACTTAGTTAAGGGTATTTAATAACTAATTATAGTTTAGCTAATTTTTAGGATTATTTATTAAATTAATCATCTTAATAATTAAGGGTTGTTACATACACCCACCCTTCAAGAAACTTCGTCCCGAAGTTAAGGTATCTTGTGGTACAAAGAACAAGAACATGGTTCACACATTCATAACAAGTAACCGACATTATTAGTAAGTAAGTCAAGGAAACTCATACATACTAGTGTATATGTACAAGAAATGTATGTGTAGCTAGTACATACAATTCTCGTACATGTACTAATAATCAAACTGTCATCCTTTAGTATTTTATGTATGCATCTAATCTAGTCAGCAAGACTAGTCTTTTATAAAAGTCAACAACCAATCAATTGTTTGAGAAATTCTTAAATTACAATTATTTAGTTGAAATTTTTTTATTTTAATCAACTGTGGTTTAGTTACATAATAATGAATATTCATGTATACACATTTCCTTCATCAAATCCCACCACCAGACAGATCTCCATATAGTCTCAACTATTCTACTCATCCTTCCTCCCTAACCTACTTCCAGCTCCATTCCTATCCATCCTCTACTAGACTATCTTGGAGCGTCATCTATACTGACCTAACTCCAAATAGAACCCGTAAGTGGAAGTGTCACTATCTCGACCAAGCTTCCCTAGCAGGCAACTGACAGTCCTCATCACACGTCTGGGGAGCGTGAACCAGCACCGTCCTCCCAAGACTTCAGGTTTCAGAGGATACACGGTGGGAAATGCCTCCACCCCTCCTAATCAGATCTAGGGTCCACCCTTACGATGGCCCACCCTATAATGGAGGATACATGGTGGGAAATGCCTCCACCCCTCCTAACAGAACCAGGTTCAACACCCTACAATGGAATTTACAGTGGCACCGTGTTGTTGGAGGTTTTTTCATCGTTTATTCGGTTTTGGGTAGTGTCGTTACCTGAAATCATGCACTAATCCACATATCATAGCAATGCATCCAAATCAATATAAATTTCCAAATACAATATTCATACCATAATGTTTCTCGGTCAGTGATCCTGATATATACTTTCATCATCATTATTCCTTGGCTATTTCATAGCCCATAACCTGCAGATTAGTCTGTAACACAAACTCATACATTTCTATGCATTATCATCATGTAATTTCCTACTAGCATCATTTCACTTTGGTATCTTTGTACGGATAAGTTAACATCAAGTTTTCCAATTAGAAATAGATCTCATAATATCCCATAATTCAATTTCGACACTCATTCACAACATTATCATTTACTCAAACTAGATTGCATAATATCCACATCATCCTAATAGCATTTAAACATTCATTCAATTCACATTCTCACAGTGTGTCGTAGCATATACATCATCATCAATAACATTTAAACATTTGTAAAGTTTACATCCACATAATAGATCACATTACATACATCATCATTAATAATATTTAAACATTCATAAAATTTACATGTATGTAGCAGATCGCATCATATACATCATCATCAAATAACATTTAAACATTCATAAAAGTTCATAAATTTTAAAGTTTAAGAGTATCACTTAATAGTTTCATTGTGACTGGAAAATAAAGTATATAGTCCTTAGGTAGTCCTGGTTGTCCAAGTCAAAAGGTGGTGTTACATACACCCCACCTTCGAGAACATGTTCTCGAGTTGGTCAAAATAGTGAGGGATAATCTCGCCGTAGTGTCTCGGCATCTTACCAAGTAGCAGATCCTGGACTATACTTGTCCCACTGGACCTTAACTTGGTCTACTAGACGGTTCCTGAGCTGTCGGACTCTACGGTCCAATATGCGTAACGGTTCTACCGTGAGGGTTCCCACGTCTGACACCTGCAATTCCT
>ML780310.1:731516-764409 GCA_009831015.1 Picea engelmannii
TGCAACTCTCGCATGATGTCTTCAGGTGGAGGTCCTCCCCCTGAATCCCTTGACGCTTCTGGATTACCCGATCCAGGCGGTGGGGGTTCCACTTCAGTTCCTGCCGGTTGTCGCCCCTTTAAAGTCTCGTTGATGGCTTCCAATGAGCACAGTATGAGGGCGAGTTCGGGCGATGGTGGTGGTGGCGCTGGCGGTTCTTGCGACGATGTGCCCCCGCCTCGACCTCCTCGAGTTCTGACCACCCTGTGTGCTTTGACCTGCATCAACCAAAGTTGTCAGGGTGAGTTCCGGGATGTTTTAAATTGGTGCTACTAAACTTTAGAAATGGGGTTAGGCGTAAGTTTTCTTTACTTGTATGTAAACAAACATTACTCCATTAGGGGATTGGCTTGGTTAGGGTTAGGTTTAATAATCTAAGCTTCGTTTCTTCGCCCCTACAAAAAAAACTATTGGTTTTCTGCCCTATAGCTACATTAGCCTTGCGCCTCTATGCTTACGCTCCTAGTGCATATGTTGCCTCGTTCCTACTTGTGCTAGTCCGAGCCCTTTTAGTTTACGCTTACAATTTGACTAAAAATAACTTCCTTCCTTATGTTTATTAATTTGCGTCGAGAGGCGTACACCTACTGACAATGGGCACAATCAATGATCTTTTAATCTTAATTAACCTAAAACCATTATCTGATGGCTATGTATTGAAGATGTTGGCATATTCTTAGTCATCCTCCAATATCAATGGGTCTGATTTATCATTCATAACTTTCTTGAATTTATCATAGCATCCGTCAACATGTTAACTTTTTAACATTTACCTAATCACATAAAAAATTCTTTAAGGTTATATAATTACTACGTTTAACAATTAAATAAGATAAAACCGCAGAATCTAAATAATTATCCCCGTCTGTCAGTCGCGTTTCTGCGTTCGCCAGCGCTATGTGCCTTTTGGCACTAGTGTTCTTCTTAAGGCGTTTTACTTGGTGGGTGGTCTTGGGTACAACAATTAAAGTATTTATAAGTAAACTTATTTGTAAAAGAAGCAACGCATGGCGCGTTGGTAGGACAGACTTTGTAAGGGCTTTCACGGTGGAAGGAGGTCTGAGGTTCAATCCTCATACACTCCATAAAAATTTTTACTTAGCCCTAACTAATATTTTATTAATCTTTTAATAAAATTAATAACATTAATTAGTTTAATTAATTATTAATTAAATTTATTTTACTAATAATTAGTTTATTTTAAATTTTAATTATTTATTTTTTTATTTTTTTATTTTTTTATTATTCTATATATATATATATATATATATATATATTAAATATGCTAATGTAATTTAAATTATAAAACTAAAATTTAAAATAAATAATAAAAAGAATTTTAATTATTCGAAATGAAAATTTAATTATAATTAAAAAAAAACATTATCTGGCAACCTTTAAGGTCGGGCTCGGCATGAAGCCCACGTGCCCGACCTCCAGCTCCCATTATCAAACACCTCAGTAACCTCTCCGCCACGCCAAATTCGACGAATTTAATTGCAAAATCTTGAATACCTGCCTGAATTTGCATAGTTTTACAGGAAAGTCGAATGTGTCGAAGAATTTCATCAATTTTACCCCATGCACAGGCAAGTGGTTCAATTTCAAGATAGATGCCAGCAATCTGGGGATCATAAGTAACTTTCCGAAAATTCTCTGATATTTTAGGTAATAATAATCTTGATGAAAACGATCCTTGCAATTGATCTGCATCGGAGTTAGGTTTTTCATCTGCTTCTTTTGCACCCTCTGCGCCAAGTTGTTTTTCTTCAAGCGCGGCTGCAGAAAATATAAACCTCTGTAGTTTTAACTACACGAAAGACCTGCTATTTGGTTGGATTTCTCTATCTCTTTGTAGGTACATTCCACTGCGTATATGGGAAGGGCACTCATAGTACTCCAAATTCCGGTGTTAGAAAAAGGCGTATGTAAGAGCCTTTTTCTGAAGTCTAGAATGAGCTTGTGCAAGTTATAAATGGAGTGAGCCCAAGGCTCGGGCTTTGAAGTTTGGCGTTGGTGTCGTGTTGTGTGTTGGTTGGCACACTATATATAATTTCTTCCAAGTAATCTTTGTGCAAACGAGGAATTCACTTGGAGTTGAGTTTTATCCAGACCCCGAAGCATTATAATTTTGCCGAGATCAGCAGGAAGTATTTGTTAATTCATTTCAGGGAAGGATCAAATCTTCAATACGGCTAGTATTGAAATGGGTTTCCCTTTGCTTCTTAACCGGAAGAAAACACATCGCGTCAATTTTCATCGAAATCTCGACCGATCTCTGATCTCTCCAGTAGACGCGCGGCTGTTGAATCCGATAAATCGCCATCCAATCGATGCCGGAAGTTGTCGCTCAGCGGAAGGAACGATGTCGTGTCCGACAGGAAAATGCACTATTTGAGCTTTGGGGTTATGCGTTGGTGCTGGTGTTGACTTGTGTGCTTGCTGTTGGTTTGTAGATTTATTTCGTAAGGTTTGTAGATTTATTTCGTAAGGTTTGAGAGCAGTTGTGAATTTGGAGCGGGGGCAATGTTTTATGTCTGGTCTCAGTCTTCCTTTTCATGGATATTGAATACGTCCAGTCTCAGTCTTGAATATCTTGAATATTGAATAGGAGCAGGAGCAGCGGCCATGGACATTAAGAGTGGAAATTGGCTAACAGAAAAGCCCAGGCTTAGAAAAAAGAGATTGAATGGTGACTAAAGATATCCAAAATCCTATGCAAATGGGTGTTAACACGTATACTGACTGAAATTTGAATTCTTTTCTTTCAGGTAAGTAGGAATTATTTCTTCTTTTCTTTCAGGTAAGTAGGAATTATTTCATAAACTACCTGGTATTGATTTTTTTTTTTTAATTGAAGTGGGATTGATTCTATTCAAATAATAATATATATGGTAACTGTGTTGTTTTAATTATTCTTCTGTATTTCTTGAAATTGTTTGCAGTACCTGTTTTTCATTTTCATTGCAGATTTAGGTTAAAGCGGTAGGTATTGACAATAGGCAGATTAGGTTAATGACAATACACTATATTTAGGTACTGGTTTTTCATTCTCATTGCAGGTTAGGTTAAAGCGGTAGGTATTGAGAATAGGGAGATTAGGTTAATGGCAGTACACTATATTTAGGTATCAGTTTTTTTCATTTCCATTGCAGATTAGGAAATTGTGTGTAATTGAATTTTTCATCCCTGGATAATATTTGGTTTTGGAATGTCTATTCTTTACTAATATCATTTTGTGTTGTTATTTATTTGAATAACAATAATGGAGAGGTTTCCACGGATTTCCTACTTTCCCTATTACAAATACAAATTCTTGTGTGTTGCATTGAATTTCTAGAATGATTGTGCTTAGAAATTTAACCAAATATTGGAACTCCACATAAATTTAGTGGAACGGTCTGACATAGAATCAACAGGGAACAAGTTTGCATTGTTATATTCTATTTCTTTTGCAAAACCCTTAGAGTAACGAATGTTTCCATGCTTCATCTTATCATAACATGATCCACTTTTCTATCTAAATAACATTGATGGAGATTGTTTCCATCGATTGCTTATTTTACTTCAGTAATTTGTTTTGCATTATTTATTTTATTTTTATTTTTATTAACGTCTGTATGTTTTATGTGCGGGTTAAGCTAAGCGTGGCTGGAGTTTCTCAAAAGAATAAAAACTACCCCTTATTTAGGCCCTCGGTTCTAGATTTGAACCAGGGCTCTGATACCAGATGTAAAGAATGGATTTGAATTAACGTTTAAATTTCTACCAAATTACTGTAATTTCCTTAATTTCTATAAGCTTTACAAAGAAGTAAACTTTTCAATTTTTTTCAAATTATCTCAACACTTACGCTAACACTTACGCAAGTAGAATTTGGCAATAAGTAATAAATCCAAGTAAACGATCCATGAATTTGAATTTACATACCTCACTATGATGCTATCCGCAACTTGCTCCCTTCGCTTGCTTCCTTAGGACACCACCCCAAAACCAACCTCCCTGCCGACTAGTAGCGCCTAGCCCTAGGATATTAATGGATATCCTAGCCCTCCGAGCCCAAAACCTCCTCAGCCCCCCGGTGCACTGTAAATTCCACCGTCAATTCACTCTATCCAATACTATTCAATACTCCAAGTTCTCCCCCAAAATCCTTTCTCCCCTCTCGTAAAAATGAATGGTCCCTCCCAACTGCTTTCTCCCCCCCTTATTCCTCCTTCACCGCCCCCTACATTAACTCCCACCTAACTCTTTATTACACCTTATCCATTCATTAATCCTCTTATCTCCTCGAGATCCTTATGTGATCCCTTCATGAATACGTAACTTGATTAAATGTTTTATTTTATTCTCCCTTTTTAATTTAATACTTTATTAATTAGTTAATTTATTAATAATCAAATTTATCATTAACCATATTGATTAAAGATTTAATTATACTTTAAATGAATCATCTTAATCAAGAATAACTAATTAGTTAAGGTTATTTAATAACTAATTATAGTTTAGCTAATTTTTAGGATTATTTATTAAATTAATCATCTTAATAATTAAGGGTCATTACAGTGCGCATGGGTGATGAATAAATCCCTAGCTTCCGAGGCAGTGTTCGTGTGATAGACCAGGAATGGGAGGACCGTCGAAGGTTGAAATCTTGCCTCCCAGACCTCCCCTTAAACAAAGGTGGGAATGTTCCATTCGCTATAGAAGGAGCTACGAAGGTAGCATCCAGAACGCTAGGTTTAAAAAGGGTCGGTGAGGGAAAGGTGAAAGTAACCCCAAATCGATCCTACGCTAAAAAAAAATTCCCAAAAATCATTTCGAATTAAAATTCTTGCTAAACTTTCTTTCTACTTCTTAATGACGGGCGAGATATAAATGTCTTCAAGCGTGTGAAACAACGTAGCCATTGGAGTAAAAAATGAGGAATGGTTGGAAGGGTTCTGATGATGCATGCAAGGGCTAAGACGGAAACGATTGGAGAATCGAAGAAAATGAAGTATGCACAAGGTTATGGGTGCCATACAATTTGAAGACTAAAACGTCGAGACTAAAATGTGAAGATAGGAAAAATGCAGAGGAGTCAATGTATCTGAATCACATGCTAAACACTGGGAACAAAAGGGAACAAAGATATAGATAAGGAAACCAGGTTGTATAGATAAAGAATAGATTTAAGGCTAACGACATCGAGTGAACTTGCCAAATTAACATATATTCGACGATTTTAAGAACACATGAATATATATACAAATTCTAACTAAATTGCAATTGCAAATTTAAAGGTGTATTGTAATTGTAGGTGAAGGATCTTAAGGGGCTCTCTCGCGCTTGTGCTACATTCAACTCCTGCTTGTTACATGTTGATAACTCACCGGTACCTCCCTGCCAATGCTAGCGGTATTCTTCTTCCCCGTGAGCCCCCCAAGCCACAAAAGGGCCACGCACACAAACCAGAGAAATATAGCTCCCAGCTCGCATCGCAAGGTCGAGCTACCACTCTCTAATCATGTTGGGCATCCCAACTCCCACAAGAAAAATCAGTCAAGAAAATATTGGTAGCATAACCTTACGCCTACCAGATGTGATCCATACTTCTCCTCTGACATCATTTTTATAGAGTTTTCTTAGTGATTAGTTTCCCAAACCCTCTTTAGATTTTTTTTATTAAATTTAATTAGGATAAACCTCCCCTGTACACATGTCACTCGATCCCTTAGTTGCACCAGAAAATCAATTTATTAATTAATTAAATTTTCCTATTTCCCTCACCCAACTAAAAGCGTTCCTAAAAATGCTCCTCAGTGTCCCTTTATTCCCTTAAATTTATTAAATGACTTATGAATTTCTTAAAACCTAGTTGAGCTCACAATTAGAAGGTTCCAAAGACTAGATTCCCTACTATGTTAGACATTCCCGTTTTCCTTAAGTTTCCCTTTTTCTTATTAGTTCAAATTTAGCAAGTTTATATATAAACAACAATTTACCCTTTTAATAATTTAATTCTTCATTAACGTTTTACTTTAATTATTAATATTTGTATTTTCTTTACCCCCCTTCTTGTTATATGTCCATTTAGTTTTTTTTTGTTCACGTGTTCTACTTAGACCTAGGTTTTAAATTCACCAGGCTTGGCGACATTTTTTAGGGGAAAATTAGTTATTAAACTTTACTCATACCATCATTCATTTTAAGGCCGACCAGGTCCTAAGGAGGCACAATTTTCTAGGTACTAGGTTTATTAACTTACCAGAGTTAAAAATAGGGACATGCCCTTCAATATGCACTATGGGCTCCAAGGGTGCCACTCGCTTGCATTCTTGTTTTATTTACACGATGTGCCCTTCAAGACGCACTATGTTCTCCAAGGGTGTCACTCACCTTTTGACTGATTTTGGTAGACGTTAAACCCCTGGAGTCAATACTCCATCAGGTGACCTTGTGGGAGACTAAGAGCCTCTAAGGAGAAATTACCCTACCTTATTTCATGCCCCTTATAATCATCATGAGCGATGGTCATAGTCTACCTCACGACATCGTGGATCTCTCGAACTAGTTAATCGTTAACCTATAGTTCGAGCCATGACAACAATTCTAGTAGGTTATGGCAGAGTTGTTGCCACACCTCTCCCTTAATATCTCTGGTTGTCATGCGTGACCCCTTTACTCCTAATGTGAGTCTAGTTAGCAAGTTATCATCAGCCTCCATCTATCAACGAAATGTGTCAACAATAACAATCAACATCATACTATCTAGTCATATCTCACATAGGTAATATAAAACCAATCAAACCATAACCATCTGCTCCCTAACTCTATCCAGAGTCCAAGGAGATCCATCGATGCCATTGGCATTGTCAAATTTCACGAGTCCTTCACACTGAGGAAAACCAGTCAATAGCACCCATCGATATAAATATCATACAATAACATATCATCAAATCCACAAGCATCATCATGATCCATAATCTAATCAATCAGTCATATAGTGAACCAAATCACTTGCACACAAGTGTCCAAGGGAATAAGTCACATTGGGTACACGTAATTGCGGGATGTTACAGAACTCCACACACAGACTCTTTTCAATTTCTCAACCAACAGGGTCTTATATATGGGCTTAGGAAATGGTTCTTCTCCCAAGTAGATCGACATAGGAGATCAATTGTGTCCTTATTTATAAGTGGGAATAAAATGGACTAAGGACTCATCGATCTCACTAAGAACAGACGGGTTTGTCTATGTGTTATCATTGAAGGAATCAAAGTATTCATCGACAACCCCAAATTTTTTTGGAACTAGTACAGTAGAGAGAGAAATATGATTCGAAAGTATAGTAGGTCCATCTAGAATTAAGGAATATCGTTCCTCCAAGAACTCACTATACTTAGCACTAGGGTTCTTCAAATTGTCTGAAAGACAGGCCATTCTTTCATCTACCCCACTAATCCCAGTCTCCCTAAGCATGGATTTAATAGCACCATTCATTCTTCCCAGTCCCCCTGGGACTTCCAGTAGTTTTTCGCTCAAAATATTTAAATTTAAATTTTCCGAGAGTTTACAACATCCAACACCAAGGGAGGAAAATCCTCACCCAAGTGATTAGATGTTACTCTGAAACTGGTAGTACCCCCATCCCCTATATCCTCTCTCACTAGAGCCTTAAGAATCATGCACAAACTAGTAAACCCCCCTTTAGAAGAGGTATCACCAATATCCCCTCTCGAAACCATCCCTTCCAATACCCTTCCCAAATCCACCGAGGAAGAGCCAAATCCATCACAAGCACCCACTACGTTATCTTGTTTCCCCTCCCACAAGGCTCCCTAACACCCATAGTATTATATACTAGAATAGTTTTACACTCAGGCCCTAACATAAAATTAGGTACATTCATTTCTTTGGGGGACTCCAAACCAAAATCATGAATCCAATTTAAGTCACTTATAGACAAAGAGGAAAATAATCAAGGCACATAGTTTTTCACTTACCAATTATTGTATCATTATCCAATGCCAAAGGGAGCAAGGACTCTATAATTCCATCAATTTCAGTATTCATAGAATTTTCCTGCATCTCCACCTCCAGAACAATATATGAGTCAAAACAATAGGGTGGAAAATACTTCTGAACCCCAGGACAGTTCTATCTCAAGTGCCTTGTATCCTTGTAGGTCGCACACCTAAATGGAACCCCAATGTAGTACAACCTTTTCTGGTACACATACCCACACCATACGATTTCCAACTTAGCGAATAATTCTTGATGCAATTTGAATTCAACCAACAAACGCCCCACCCATCTGTCTTGGACTGCTAGAAACTGTGGATCAACGTTCAAAATTTTTCCAAGAGTGTCATCGATCACCTTGAAGGCCTCAAGGTTCCAGAAATATAGAGGACACCTAGGCATAAGTACCCATAAATGACGGAAGAGAAAATGTTCCTTTCGGGGATTAAAATAATGGGTCCATCACTTCGACATGAGGCTTCCATTTTTAGAAACCCATACTCTACTCACAATCGCCTCAGTGTCCTCCGAAGATTTGAAAAGGACACAATACAAACCTTTTACTAGTATATAGACCTTAGGATGGTAGCCCAACAGTAGGCACCAAGAGTCTTCAACCCAGCTCTGGATGTCTCTTGATGACATCGACCAGTAGATAAACTGACCCACTAGTGAACGCAGGGAAAAATTTGTCACTTCCCTCATCCCAATATCTCATCCAAGTGTCATTGTAGGCTTCTGTTTTTTAACCATCCAAGCCTTTCAACCACAAATATTTTTCACCTCCCCCTGAACTCTATGAAAATCTAACCCATAAGAAATGTTCACCTCCATGCAGGTACCTAAATTACTTGGTCCTCTGCCCTTAATCGTTGTATGAAAATTTAGCTCTCCCACCGCAATTGTTAAGAACCAAATATCAAGATAGCATAGAAAAACCTCCGAATACGTACTCAATGCCTTGAAAAAGAGATAATTTCAGATAATAATCTTCTTTGAGGGGGAAACCTCCTTATACACCACATAAATTCCCAAATACAAGAAGATTCCAAATGAAAATTTATCCTTGGTGTATATAAGAGACTAGGAGGTATAATTACAACCAATGGACCCAAGCCAACATAAAACAAATAACATTACTAATGTAATATGCCTCAATTAAGGGGTAATGTGCGATTATTTAAAGATTAATATGACCCTCCCCTTGAGACAATTTTTGTCCACAATGCTTGATTAATTATGCATTCTTATGTATAAAAGACTCATCTTCCTAATTGGAATCTTCCGCGGGTAGTTTCCTCCACTTAATGAGATACTTTGAAATGGATCTATTCCTTAGCTGATGAATTCTTGTGTGAGTGATAGCTTCAGGATCCAATATGATTTTTCCTTCCTCATCAAGTTCTGGAAATATGGTTTGAACTGGGATATTGTCACCTATAACCTTGTTTAAGCATAAGACATGGAAAACTAGGTGTACTAGTGAAGATGCAGGAAACTCCAATTTGTATTCCATAGTACCAATCTTTTGAAACACCTTATAAGGTCCATATTACTTTGGTGATAATTTATTATCCTTGTTGGATTTATTGAGGGACATCTGTTTGTATGGTTGTAGTCTTAAAAATGCCCAATCCCCTACTTCAAAGCTTCTTTCACTACAATGTTGATCTTCTTGTTGTTTCATGTGATTATGTGCCATGGTTAGGTTGTCCTTTAAGATTTGGAAAACTTGTTTTTGATGCTCGATGTGATCTCCCACTTCTTAGACCTTAGATTTTTCTTTTAGAGAATAATTGATGGAAGGAGGGTGGCATGCATAGAGTTCCATAAATGGTATCATTTATGTTGCAGTATGAAAGGAAGTGTTATACCACCATTCTTCCAAGGGTAACCTTTTGAACCATTGTGTTTTTTTATCAAAGAAAAAGAAATGAATGTAGCATTCCAGACATTTGTTCATTATCTTGGTTTTTCCATTAGATAGAGGATTATAGGATGAGCTATGAGACAATTGAGTACCCAAACAAGAAAATATTTTTTTCTAAAAATTTCGAGTGAATATGGGATCTTTGTGACTTACAATAATCTTTGGGCTTCCATGTAGATTTTGAATTGTCTCCATGAATGCAGTGGAAACTGTACTATCTTTAAAGGGATGATAGAGTGCACAAAAGTTTGGATACTTGGTAAGTATATCAACAATCACCATGATGACACTCTTTCCTTCAGACTTCGGTAACCCTGTGATGAAATACATGGAAACCTCCTCCCAATGTTTAATTTGGATGGCTAATGGTTGTAAAATACATGGGGTCTTAATGTTTTCCACCGTATTTTGTTGGAAAACCAAACATTCTGTCAAAAACCTTTGAACATCAATTTTAAGACCATCCCAAAAAAAATCCTTCTTGACCCTATGGTAGGTTTTCAAAAATCCCTAGTTCTCTCCTACCAGAGAAGTGTGCAATTCCAATAGTACCATTTGTTTGAGTTGGGAATTCTTACATAAATATAAACGATCTGTGTACCATAGTGAATCATTTTTCATGTAAATGTATTTGATGCATTGTAATCCTTTTGCAACCTTTGAATGAGTGTCCACAAGTTTTCTTCATTCTTCCATTCATCTCTCTCTTGTATTATCCAATCGGGCTGGATGATTGAGATAGTACAGAGAAAGGCCTCAACGTCTTCATCCTTTCTTGAGAGTGCATCTACCACAACATTTTTCTTCCCTTTTTTATATATGATTTCAAAATCATAACCCAATATCTTTGTCACCCATTTTTGTTGTTATTCCTAAGATAGTCTTTGATCCAAGAAGTATTTAAGAGTATCATGACCTGTTTTGACCTTGAAGTTCCTATCTATTAGGTAAGGGCACCATTTCTTCAATGCACGTAGTATCTCCATCATTTCCTTCTCATAAATGGGTTTGTGTAAGTCCTTTCCCTTGAGTGGTTGACTTTCAAAAGCCATGGGCCTTCCTTCTTGCATTAGGACATGACCAATGCCATTTCCCGAGGCATCACATTACACAATAAAGGTTTTTGTGAATTATGCTGTGGTCAAGAGAGGAACTTTGCACATCACCTCTTTAAGTTGCTCAAAATATTGAGTTACCTCTAGAGTCCATGAAAATGCATCTTTCTTAGTTAATGTCATTAAAGGTGCTGCTATTCTTTCATAGTTCCAAACAAACTTACGGTAGTAACCGATCAAACCCAAAAATCCTCTAAGATTCTTCAATTTTTAAGGAATAAACCAGTCCGTCATCACCTTAATATTGTTAGGGTCTACCTCGACACGTTCATGAGATATAATATGGCCCAAATACTCTACCTCCTTCACCCCAAAGAAATAATTGGATGATTTGGCATATATTTGTTGCTCCTTTAATAGTTATAGCACCTTGTCATCATGTCGCACATGACCCTCCCTAGACTTGCTATAGATTAGTATATCATCAAAAAATACTAACACAAATTTTCGAAGGAAGGGCTTGAAAATGGAATTCATCAACCATTGGAATGTGGAAGGTGCATTTGTAAGGCCAAAAGGCATGACCAAAAATTCATAATGGCCTTTATGAGTTCAGAATGTTGTTTTTGGGATATATTCTTCCTTCATTCTAATATAATGATACCATGAAAGGAGATCCAACTTTGTGAAATAGATTGCTCCATGTAGTTCATCTAAGAATTCATCAATGATGGGAATAAGAAACTTATATTTAATAGTGATCTTGTTGAGCTCTCTATAATCTGGACACATACACCATGAGCCATCTTTCTTGAGCACCATTACCATTGCTGCAGAGTGAGAACTTTTTCTAGGTCTAATAATGCCAACCTCTAACATTTCTTCAACAATATGCTCAATTTCACTCTTATGGGAATAAGGGTATCTATAAGGCCTGATGTTAGGAGGAACACTCCCAGGAATTAGGTGAGTAGCATAATCATTATTTCAAGAGGGTGGAAGACCTTTGAGAATATCTTCAAATACTTTGGAATTCTTATCAATGATCCCTTGGAGATCTAGGGGAATAGGTGGCTTAGATATTTGAAAATCTAGTGAGACTAGTTGTGTAATTACACCGTGATGCCCTTTTTCAATAATTTTTTCATGCCATTAGAGCTTATCACCTTACTGGGTTTCCCTATGATACCTCTTAACTCAATTTATTTTCCTTCCAATGAAAATTTCATGAAAACTAAAAGCCATTGTTCCTAGTGATTGTAACCATTGGATTCCTAGTATGACACCAACACCACCCACGGGTATAGAAATAATTGGACTATTCATTACATATTCCTCCATAGTAAGATTGATATTATTTCATTTTCCTTCGCAATTGATAGTTTCTCCATATCCAATCATTACTTGAAACTCTGGAACTAGATATAGAAAGAAATTTAGAGCTTTGGCTAATTTATAGTGAATGAAATTATGAGTACTACCAGAATCAATTATGAATATTACCTTTTTATTTTTGATATATACTTCGATATTGAGGGTTTGAGGAGTGTTAATTATATCCAATGCATTACACGATATCGTGGGAGTCAATCTTCAGAATAAATCGCTTCTACGTTTTCATCTTCATATGGTTCTTTTTCTTGTTCTTGTTCTTCCTCCTCTTCACAATCTATGTAGAAAAAATTATTTTCACCACTTATATCCCTTACTGTACTTGCTGTCACAATTAAAGAATAAAATGTTTTCTTTTCTTTCCTCCAATTGTTGAGGTGTCAACATTGTAGGTTGAGGTTTCATAGCCATATTTTTACTTTCAACATTTATTGTCACCTTAAATGCATTATCCAATGATTTGGGTTCCCAAAGGAGAACCTCATGTTCAATGTTATCCCTTAAAGTTCCTATGAATACATCAATCAAGTACTGATCTGGAATATTTGTTACCTTTATATTCAATATTTGGAAGTTCTCAATGTGCTCTGTAACTAAACCCTTTTGCTTGAGATTTATCAATTGGATAAAGAAGGTATTGTTGCTTGTATCCTCATAGTGTTATATCATTTCTTTAGTGAAAACTTTCCAAGTGACAAGTGATTTGCGAGAAAAAATCCATCGATACCACACAAATTGATTAGATTCTAAATATAAAGAAGCAATTCGTACCTTTTGTGTATGTGGCACATCATGTAGATCAAATAATTGCTCCATCTGAGGTATCCATGTGGCACATCATGTAGATCAAACTTCCTCATATCAATCTTAGGAAAGTGGTTGGTCTTCAACCGAAAGTTGGAGTTTATCCATTCTTGATTCATCTTCCTTGTGTCCTCATCATGAATTTCATGGGATACATTTTCACTTTCATGTGTCCTCTCTATTGGGAAATTTTTAAACCCTTCCATGATCTCCCTTTTTAAACCATCCATCATCCCTTGTAGTTCATCTTTTTTTACTGTCTTCTTTTGTAAATCATTTATGTCCCTACACATTTTTTCACTTTATCAAGAGTCCAAGTAGGACTTTATGGAGGCTTATTTGGTGTATAAGTTCCCTTTTTTGGTGGAATTTTTTCCAAGTATCACTATTAAACCTTGATTTTGTGGTGGTTATGCTAGACAATATTTCTTCTACTGTATCTCCAAAATTTCAGTTCTTCTGGGTATGGAAATTTATTTTTTGTAGCTCTATGATATTTCTTCTCTGTAATTCCACAGGCCTGATAAAAATTGGATGTGCTAAGTGGAAGTTATGGTAACTTCCCCACAACTTGTTGATGTTTGGCATTTCTAGGATATCTCACTTGTATAGAGTTCCCCACACAAAATAATTGATATTCAATTCAAAAAATTGTACCAAACATAGTACATACTGTCCACTATCCAATTCAACTAGTCTCACTCAATTTGGATACACTAGAAAATATTTATGATCATTTTACCTGGAACACCTGCTTGAGACTAGTCAATACGACTTGTCAGATAACATATCTTCCACAGGGTGTATCTCCAAATTTAAGATGACCCAGAAGCTGAAATATTTATCACATATAATATAGTAATTTATATGAATATCCTCCATATTTCAAGGTCTGAAACATTATAGAAAACATTTGATAGAGAAAATTATGTGATGCCTAAATTTAGGATGATTCCAAAATCCTATATTACAAAGGCAATATCTCCGAAAGTATAAGCTGTCAAGAGATGGAATTTGAACCCAACCTACCTTGATCAATATAATAAATATCCTCCAAGGGTTTCCTTCTAAAACATCGTAGAAAAAAAATTATAGAAATCATTCCAAGGTGTCTCAGATGTAGTAGCGAAACCCCAAGACCTTGAGCTCAGAAACCAAATGTTAAGAACCAAATATCAAGATAGCATATAAAAACATCATAATAAGTACTTAATGCCTTGAAAAAGAGAGAATTTAATACTAGGAGGTAACCTTATTATACACCACATCAATTCCCAAATTCAAGATGATTCAAAATGAAAATGTCTCCTTGGTATATATAGGAGACTAGAAGGTACAATTACAACTAATGTACCAAATGAAACATAAATAAAATAACATTACTAATGTAATATTCCCTGATTAAGGGGTAATGTGCCACTATTTAGGGCTTAACAACAATATCCTCACTTCTACAACCACCCTTAGATAGTCGTAGAGCAGAAAACTCTGAAGGAAGTATAGCAGTAGTTTTGTCTTGAGTGATCCCTCATCCCCCAGGCTTCGATGCCTCCTCCACTGCCATGTTTAAACCAGACCCACTAGTAACTATGTCCTCCAGAGAATAATCCTTTTTCCTTGACACATCACCCTTTCCTTCTAAAATCACCTTCGACCCTCCCACCAGTAATTCCTCACTGCATAAACCTCCCACTGAATATCACAGAGTGGAGGAACCCAAATTATTTGCATCGAATGTAAGAACGCATGTATCCCACCCACCATCTGGTTCCAATGAAAATAGATCATCAATGATCCCTATGGATTTCGTGTCCTTCAATCGCCCTTCAAGCTCTCCACCTGTACCAAAAGTGGTATGAGAAATTAATTATTGCTTGAGTGTATTTACTCGTGGGTTAGACAGTTTTGAAATATGATGGTATTCTCTCATCTCTTCCCTATACACCTCATATGTTTTGTGGAGCCTCACCTCGGTCCACCAATAGTCATCATCCAAGCCAGATCTAGATTCCAGCTCTACTACCTCCATTGGGATCAATTTCCAATCTAGTCAGTCACAACATTAATGAGTTCTATCCTAGAAATACCTCCTACCCTCCTAGCAACAATCAAGGCCCTGGAGAAGTGTTACCGACACTCCTCCCAATAACACCAAGGTCCTATCAACCCGCTTGTGTTGGCCTTGACAGTGATGGTCTGGTTCACTATCCCATTCCTAAATAGCGTTTAAAGATCAATGGTTATACCATGTTATAAATTATGATTTGAGTTATAGTTATATTATTTTCTTTTGTGTGAAATTCTTAGGAATCTCATAAATTAAGGTATACGTTAGTGAAAGGTGAGAAAAGGAAAAAATTAGTTGGTAGTCATTAATCAAAAAATTCATACTCATGCAGAGTGGTTATACATGATAGACCAAGTACAAATAAGGATAGAAAATTGTTATAAACAACAATTGATTAATATGATAGTAGTGTAAAAGGAGAAACTAGCTAGACGACATCATGAAAATTTGATAACCTAATACACTATATATATAAATACAATTTGGGAATTTGGGGTTTAGGGGGTTTAGGTTTAAGTTGACTCGGATGATAATTGCAAAGGCTTGCTACAAACTATGCATTACAAGTTATCCAACCTTCTAGTATGAATCAAGCATAATAATATAACCATCACCAATGTTAAAAATTAACTCTTCATATATGACATATTTTTACAAACTATGCATTAAAAGTTAGCCAACTTTCTAATTTGAATCAAGGATAATAATATAGATAAAATTAGAGAGAGAAGAAATAGCACAGGATTGTACACACAAATAATAATTTATATTACCTCTATTACACACAATATTACACATATATATAGTTGGAATCAGATCCAAATATTTCCAAACATAGAGATAGTTGTTGAGAGAACCTCTCAACAACCTCCAACAGATCTCCAACAGATTCAAACCAAATCTAAACCAATATTGTAAGCATTATTCCAACACCCTCCCATAATCATTACATTACAAATGTTATATCATAACTACAATACTCAAATTTCAACATAGAAATTTCTCTTGATATGCTCTTCATCAACACTCCTATCCACTCTAAAATCTCTTGGTATATGCTCTTTCTTCTCCAGAACTTTGAGCTTCCGTTTCATCTCATTTAAGATAACCCCGCTTCTGACTGTCATTGACGAATTTGTAAAATTGACACTTTTCGACCTCCTGAAGGACAATCTCGATACTGAATTATCCTATGGATACACTACTATATGTGGAATTCCCCTGAAGAGAAAAGTTTGACAGTTATATAGGACAATGGTCTGATTACTGGATATTTTTAGTAGTCAATAATACAACCGACCTTCTTTAAACACATCTACAACAATATACACAAGGATAACATGTAACTGACGATCTTGAATCAACTAAGTACAACAAGTCCCACCAACATCTGATAGAATGTAGACATAATCAAATCAATGATTTGTTCTCTTACATTTGAATAACGTTGAGAACCACTAATTTAAATTATGATACTGTGTTCTTATAATTGGTTCTCCATTAAATAATTTTTAAACACATACTTTAAAACACATCACACCACACCATAAATCTATATATATTATCAAGAGTGAAACACAAAAGAATAGTGCCAACATCTAAGACAGTAATAAAGGTAATGCCCATAAGAACCATCACTTATACGAATTTGCAGTCAAAAAATGATCTCTCCCCATATACTTAGCAATGCATCTGCTTTTATTTCTCAATTTGCATTCATATGAGAGGAATAATGAGAAATCGCCCAGTCATAATTGACTCTATTGACATATTCTCACAATAGTTGTTGAGTATATTTCATGGATGATGGTAACAATGTCTCCAGTTCTTAGGGATATTTCCATCTAATGATTCTCACATCCTCTCTCTGAATGCATCCCGGAAACTAGATTGATTATTTTAAGTTTATGGAGCCCTGTGTTTGAACGTTGTGTTCACTCATAATACTTTGAAACAATTGGCTACAAATTTAAAGTTTGAATCCATTTTTTTTCATAATGGTTGACATCTCACGACTTGCCTTTTAAAATCTCCAACAATCTTTGGTAGTGATATCCTTTGTAGAGTATTTCAATCCAACAACAGTTTGTTCATGCAGTTACACGCACTCAAAAACACATTCCCACACATATGTATAGAGAATCAACTCTAATGGCTATGACATCTTCATGGGCACTCCCGTGAGGGATTAAGCCCAACCATGATTTGATACCAAGATACAATTTGAGAGAGAATCCATAGCAAAGGATTATACACATAAATAATAATTTCTCATACCTCTATTACACACAATATTACAAGTATATATAGCTGGAATCAAACCCAACTATCTCCAAACATAGAGATAGTTGTTGAGAGAATATCTCAACAACCTCCAACAAATTCAAACCAAATCCAAACCAATACTGTAAGCATTATTCCAACAAATATAATCATCACTAACATTAAAAATAAATTCTTCATATATATGACATATTTTTACAATCAATCAAGAATCTATTTTTACAATTAGCCAAGATTATAATTTGAATCCAGCATAATAATATAATCATCATTAATATTAAAAAAATAATCGCTTTCTAAAATACACACTCCATCTTCTCAGTGTTACTTACCATGCATTACAAAGGGTTCTACCCAGGATTGTAGGATTCAAATTTAAATAGAGTAGAATAAACTAAATCTATTGAACGAGATAAAAGAATTAACACAAACTTTTTGTTTGTAGGAGAGATGTTTTGTCACTTTCTTTCTCTAGAGAAGAAGATAAGAATATCATATGAGATGAATTAAATTTACATGTTATTCCTTGATATGTAGATTTATCAAAGTATATTTCAATAAAGGAATCATTTCTTTCATATAAAAGAAATGATAAATGATGAAGTGGAACTTTTCTTACTATGGAGAGAAGGTCACACCAATTCAATTGATAAATTGAGCACCGAAAAGGAAAACTCTGCAATGATGGTAGAACATTATTCCACTAGACACATTGATGAATAAAGGTAGAATGATGATCAATACAGGGCAAATTAATTTTCTAGAGGATTGTATTATTAAAAATCAAGGGACAAGAAAATCTAGAATGCATTGGGGAGGTTTTTAATATAGCAGGAGATGATATTGTTAGAATTTCAAATGCAGAAAAGACAATTCACATATGATAATTAACAATCAAACATATAAGAAACAAAGAGATTTCACATGGTTCACCCAAACTTTGGGGTAATTCCACCAAGCATAGGTATCGATTGTCTTATTATTCATATCATGGAGATTACAACAAGTCCACTCATATATTTCTCACTCTGTCTCAGCCTCTATGGGCATACACAAATTTATAGTAATTTACAGAAGAGAGTAATTCATTTAATGTAATCCTATCCATATCCTAACTTGGTATTATTGGTTACAACCAATGCTAGATTAGAGGATATAAAATCCTAATCTTGGAGAAATTTGTTGTCACCAGATTCCAACAATCTCCACCTTGACAACAATTAACCTGATACCTTGCTCCTTTCTTTTTTAATCACCTTTTCTGCAAGCCAAGAGAATCCAAGCACCATCATAGCTTCTTTAAAAGTAATGGTTTTGTGAACATGTCTGCATAGTTCTCTTTTGTATGAACTTTTTCAAGAGAGACTCCATGTTCATCGATGACCTGTCTTACAAAATGGAACTTGATAGATATATATTTTGTTTTACTATTGTAGGCTAGATTCTTAGCCAAGTGAATAGAACTTTGACTATCACAAAGTAACTTTACTTTGCCTTGCATCCTTCCAAATTCACCAGACAAACCTTTCAACCAAACTACCTCTTTGCAAGCATGTGAAGCAACTACGTATTTTGTTTCTGTAGTGGGTAAAGAAATAATGTTCTGCAGCTTTGACATCCAACTAATAGCTCCACCTGCAAGAGTAAATACACACCCTGAAGTCAACCTTATCTTGTCCGAATCACCTACAAAATCAGAATAAAAAAATCCACAGACTAATTCAAAACCACTAATATAAGTGATACAGTAATCACTTGTGCCCCTCAAATACGGAAGCACCCATTTCATTGTTGCCTAGTGCTCTTTAGCTAGATTTTCCATATACTTGCTAACAACCCCAACTACATGTGAAATGTCTGGCCTTGTAGTAACCATCACATACATTAGACTTCCTACTGCATTAGCATATGGTATTCGAGACATATATTCCTTTTCTTCTTTTGTACTAGGAACTAAACTTGAAGAAATATTAAAATGGGAAGCCAAAGGGACTGAAATTGGTTTCATATCGTTTATACAAAACCTCAAAAGTATCTTCTCAATATACTTATGTTGTGACAACCAAATCTTACCATTCCTCCTATATCTGAATATTTCCATACCCAAAATCTGCCTTGCTGCTCCTAGATCTTTCATATCGAACGTCCTAGCCATCTGAGCCTTTAATCTGTTGATATCAGTTATTATTTTTCTTTCTAAAATCATATCGTCAACATACAATACTAAGATAATGAATATTACACTATTCAATTTCTTAAAGTAGACAAAATGATCATACTCACTCCTTGTATAATTCTGGCTCACCATGAAAGAGTCAAATTTCTTGTGCCATTGTCTGGGCAACTGCCTCAGAGCATACAATGATTTCTTGAGCCTGCAAAGAAATTTCTTGTTGCGAATCTGAATGAAACCTTCAGGTTGTTCCATGTAAATTTCCTCATCCAAATATCCATGTAAGAAGGAATTTTTAACATCTAGCTTCTCCAATTCCAAATCAAGTAATGAAACTAATGCTAACACAATTCAAATTGAAATAGACTTAACAACTGGTGAAAAAATCTCATGAAAGTAAATACCTTCTTTCTAAGAATATCCTTTCGCAACCAATATTGCTTTGTACCTTTCCACCTTATCATGAACACCCTTATTAATATTGTAGACCCACTTGCAACCTACAATTTTTCTGTTTCTTGGATGTTCTACCAGGTCCCATGTGGAATTCCTCTTTAATGCCTTCATTTCATCCTTCATTGTTTCTTTCGATTTATCACTGTTAGAACCCTTCACAACTTCCCGGTAGCATGGAGGTTCATCATAATTATTACTTAAATAAACTAATGAAAAAAAATCATCATACCTTCTCAGAGGATTTATGACCCGCGTAGATCTCCTTAGGGAAGTTTTTGGTTGATCCACATTATGTTGATTTTTATCATTAACAATTTCTTCCTCTGTAGGAAAATTGATTCGGATTATTTTCGACACGAAATGAGAGCGGAGATATAATAAAGAAATGCACAGAGATATCACGTATATCCAGTAATATAACACAAATATATCAAATATGCAACCATAAACACAGAGATACAATGATACACAATTTCTATTAATGAAAGAAATGTACAGAGACTATAAAAATACAGAGTGAAAGACTCGCTAGAATGGTGGCAGCTTATCTCTGAGAAGAGATGTGATGGCTACTCGCATTTGCAAGAAGATGATTACAATTAGGCTCTAGAGGCCTTTTTACAATAAACAGGAATGCCAAAATTCCTAGACATCCAAAAACCTAACCCTAGGAGAGGAAGCGCCAAAAGTCCTGTGGGCTCCGTTTGGGTAAGTTAGTACATCAACTTCTTGGTGTCGTAACTTTTGCACACGATCTTTGTTTTAGGCGTATGATAGCTCGTTGGAAAGGTATCGTTGAGGAGATTCATTTTGGGGGATCAGTCATGCCTTTGGATATCATTGAGAACCTCGATCTCAAAAAATCTTCATTTAAGCCCTCAAAATGGCCCGAGAAGTTAAAACCTACTAAAAATAGTAAATTGCCAAAATTGCCAGAAAACTGTTATGAGCCAGTAAAAAAAGGTGGGTGGCCATCGATATCCACCTAGATCAAGCCTCCCTCCTTAGGAAGCAATGGTATCCATTGCGTTGATTTCTCAGGGGAGAGGGAAAAGATTTTGCTGGATCTGCATCTGGGTGAGCTGCTTGTATTGCTGAAGACGTCGCATTGCTTAGTTTGTGGAAGTCTGTCATGAACCTGTTGAAGTTGAGGTTGTTCAAAAAGTTGAGCTACATGAGAGGAAGGTGTGCAGAAGGAATCTTTGTGCTTTGTTGCAACCTTGTTAACCTACTTTTGTTGGATAGAAGGTGCAGGGGGCAAGACTATAGTGGTTGCAATGTCCTTATGTTCCCCTTTTAAACAGATTGTGAAGAAGCTAAATTTTGCAGTATGAGATACTACCTTGCGACACTTTTTAGGTGAAACAATAGTTGGAACTACCTCTGGTATTCTGTAGAGATGGCTCCCCAAAGTAAAAATGACACTATGGGGTCGAGACTCATAAATAGTATGGCGCTTCCACATATATGGCTCGCCCAAGAGAAAATCACAGACATCCAGTGGGGAAACATCACATAATACCTCGTCCTTGAAGGGTTGGATGTCGTATGACAATCGACATTGTTGGCTAACATGAAGATCGCGTCCTTTGCAAAGACATCCAATGTTGTATGGTTGCGGGTGTGGTGTTGTCGACAACCCTAACTGTTTGATGACCTCTGCTGAGATGAGGTTCTTATGGATTCTGCTATCAACAATAAAATGCAGCGGGGTCCCCTTCACCCACATCTATGAATGAAAAAGGGGCTCCCACTCTTCAAAATCTATTGGTTCTTGTGGTTGAATTACTACGGTCATGACAATAGCAGTGGGGTCTGCATCAATGATCTGTCCTTTACCTGTATTTTCAGAATCAGATTCTAAATCAAGGTTCGGCTCCTTGTCTTTGATCTCGGCCACCAATGACTATTTTGAGCGACATTCATCGGTGTTGTGCCAGGGGAGTTTGTGGAAATCACAACATTTTTCAGTGTCCTCTGTCTTCCCATGACCCTTCTTTTCTTGTGTCTTAGACTGGTTTTCAGGAGACTGTTTGTTAGGGCCATCTTTGCCATACTTTGGTTGTTGCAGATTTGCAGACCCAAATTCTTGTTTGTTCTGCTGCTTAAATTTCTGCTCAATTTTAACAGCATATCGATAAGGAGCATCGAGTGATGAGATGTCTAGAAAATCCATTTCGTTATGGATGTATCTATGTAGAGCCCCATGGTATTTCAGAACCAAATGTCGCTCGGAGTCTTTGATACCCAACTTGGTGCGCAAGGTATGCAAATAATCGGTGAACTTCGGAACTGCTTGGCCCCTCTCTTGCCGCAGTGTGGTCCATCTCATGTACTAGTCTTCATAGTTTCCAGTAGGGTAATACTGTTCCTTTACCGCATCCATACAAAAATCCCAAGTGGGATCGGCCCCATATATTCCACACTCCTCTATGGAACTTTTCTCCCAGTAATTTTCCCACCGATGTTTTACATGAGCTAAAACCTTAAGGAGTGCGAAGGTGATCTTTTCTTTGTCGAAAAAATTGTGAACAGAGAAATAACCTTCTAGTAGAGTTAACCATTTTTCTAGGGCTTCTGCATCTATCTGTCCTTCAAATACAGGAATATTAAAATTAACTTGTACCTTGAAAGGTGAGGTGCCTCCAAAGTGAATGCTTGATGAATATGCGTCTGATGCTATCGGAAGGCATTTAAGGATGTGGGCAGAATTCTCCATCATTTCATCCCTCTTTCGCATGAGAGCTTGCTTAAGCAACAGATTGATAGGATCATTTGCTCCGTCGATTTTCTTTTCTTCCTCCATTGAGGGTTTCTTGTGTGTGAGAGAGTGATTGTCTTCAAGAGAGACAAGCTCGAGACTCAACTTGCTATACTCGGACCTCATCGGGGACATGCACTAAAAAAAAAAATCAAGAGCAGTCTGCTCTGATACCACTGATCCGGATTATTTTTGACACGAAATGAGAGCAGAGATATAATAAAGAATTGCACAGAGATATCGCGTATATCTAGTAATATAACAAAAACATATCAGACATGCAACCATAAACAAAAAGATACAGAAATACACGATTTATATTAATGAAAGAAATATACAGAGACTATAAAAATAGAATGAAAGACTCGCTAGAATGGTGGCAGCTTATCTTTGAGAAGAGATGTGACTGCTACTTGCATTCGCAAGAAGATGATTACAATGAGGCTCTAGAGGCCTTTTTACAATAAACAGGGATGCCAAAATTCCTAGACATCCAAAAACCTAACCCTAGGAGATGAAGCACCAAAAGTCATGTGGGCCCCGTTTGGGTAAGTTAGTACATCAACTTCCTGGGGTCGTAACTTTTGCATACAATCTCTGTTTTAGGCATATGATAGCTTATTGGAAAGGTATCATTGAAGATATTCATTTTGGGGGATCAATCATGCCTTTTTCTATCATTGAGAACCCCGATCTCAAAAAAACTTCATTTAGGACCTCAAAATGGCCCCAGAACTTAAAACTTGCTAAAAATAGTAAATTGCCAAAATTGTCAGAAAACTATTTTGAGCCAGTCGAAAAAGGTGGGTGGCCAACAATATCCACCTGGATAAAAAATCTTCATGAACATCTTCATAAACTTGTTCATGTTCACTTTCATCTATATTTAAACTGGTATCAAATTGAATCTATTAATACTTAGGTACTTATTCTTATTTCATTTGAACATCTACATCTGATTTGATAATAGATGATTCATCAAATATTACATCTATGTTAGTGGTGATCTTGTGGGAAGTAGGATCCCACAACCTTTACCCCTTAATACCATCACCATATCCAACAAATATAAGACTTTTTTAATTTGGATCTAGTTTAGAACGTTGATGTTTTAGAATTAGAGCATAGGCTTCACAACCAAAAACTTTAAGAGTAGAATAATTTCAAGGATGACCTGTCCATACCTCTTCTGGAATTTTTCACTCTATTGTTTTTTATGGTGATCGATTCACTAGATAACAAGTTTTAGTTACTTCTTCTACCCACAGTTCCTCTTGCAAGTTGGAATTACATAGCATACTCCTTTCTCTTTCTAGAAGAGTCATGTTCATGCATTCAACAACTCCATTTTGGTGAGGAGTATAGGAAGTAGGTTTATGTCTATCAGTCACAAACTCCTTGCAATAGTTCTCAAATTCCATTGACGTAAATTCACCACCATTATCATTTCTTAAACATTTAATCGACCTATCAATTCTCTTTTCAACTAAAGTTATAAACTACTTGAAAACTATAAATACATCAGCCTTTCTCTTCAACATATAGATCCACACCTTCCTAGAGAAATCATCTATAAAAGTAAAAAGATATGATGATCCTCCATACAAAATAGTAGGGGATGGTCCCCAAACATTGGAATGGATATAATTAAGGATTCCTTTACTGGTGTGTCTTCCAGTTTTAAATTTCTGTGGATTTTGTTTTCCATAAATATAGTGCTTTCAAAAATCTAACTTTAAAAACTTTAGACTAGGAAGCAACTTGCGATTAGATAATACCTTGAATCCTCTTTCAATCATATGGCCCAATCGTTCATGCCATAGTCAAACATAATCACTTTCATTCTTGGATACCCTTGTCACATGATTTGACTCAGTTCTTTCTTCTAACAAAAACATGTTTCCAACTTCTTCGCTTTCATAACCAATAGGATTCCTTTGTAAACTTTCATAAATCCTCCTTGAAAAATACTCTTATATCCTCTAGTGTCTAAGACTCCTAAGGAAATTAGGTTCTTCCTAATATCAGATACATGTCTCCCATTAGTTAGTATTTTAATAGTTCCATCAAACATCTTAATTCTAATGCTACCAATTCCCACAACTTTACACAAGATATCATTTCCCATGTAAACTATTCCATCATCTATAGACTGGTAAGTAATAAACCAATGTCTATGAAGAAACATGTGATTTGAAGCACCAGAATCTAATAACCACTGTTGATCATGACGTGAACCAATGCTAATTGATAAAACTTCATCATTCATACCTGAACCTATTGTTGAACTTGTTTTGGTTGCATTTGCTTCCTTTGTCTCTTTTGGAGTGTCTTCTTTGGAGGCTTGTTGTCTCTTCCAACAATTTTTCTTCACATGTCCTGATTTTCCACAAAAATAGCACTTAATATTTATCTTCCTTACCTTCAATTTTGACCAAGAGAAATCCCTCTAACCCTATCCTCTTTCTTTGGGTCTACCTCTAACCATCATCGCCTCAGATGTTGAGGTTTCTGAATTGGATTTCTTCCTTGTTTCCTTAGACAGTAGTGCTCGAACAACAACATCAAACTCAATACTTTCTGTTGTGTTGAAACTAATAGAGGTAACAAAGTGATCCCATGATGCGGGCAAATAACACAATAATGTAATTTCCTTATCTTCAGATTCAAATTTCACTCCCATGCTAGTCAACTGGACTAAAAGAGTATTAAAAATATTTAAATGATCAGCTCTTTTAGTACCTTCCTTCATGCACAAAATGTACAATTGCCTTTTTAAGAGGATCTTGTTCATCAAGGATTTCTCATATACAATCTTTCCATCTTCATCCACAAACTGACTGTTCTCTTCTTCGAGACAATATTGAATAGAACATCATCGACCAAACATAAACGTATGGCAGTCAGTGCTCTCGCATCGATCTCATCCTAGTATTCATTCGTTATGGTTGTAACTTGCTTTGATTTTCCCAAAAATGCCTTCACCACACCTTGTTGCACAAGAAGATCATGCATCTTAACCTTCCAGATCTTGAAATTGTTCTTGCCATTGAACTTATCGATTTTGAATTTAGCACTTTGAGTTTTTGCCATTAGCAGAGGAAAAAATTCCAAAAACCCACTGCTTATAATAACCAATCCCTTTAAAAAATATGTGGAGGAATAATAGTATAAACTCTAAAACGTTTAATAAAACAATATTTTAATTCCAAATGTTTAAAAAAAAAAAAAATCAGTCCATAAAAAACATACCTTTACTTTTTTCAATTCATAAAAAACAAGTGAATGTTTCTGAAGGGACATCGACGCTCCTTAGACTATTGAAAGGGAGTGCTAGACCTCCTTCAATATGTATGGGGGAGCATCGATGACTTTCTACTCAATTCGCACGTCGGCACGACTCTAACACTGCCTAGGGAGTGTCAACGACTTTCTACTCAATTCGTGATCTTGCACCATGGATTTGGTCCTCACGGATCTCTGACGCTTCTCTGATACCAATTGTTAGAATTGAAAATGCGGAAAACACAATTCACATATGATAATTAACAATCACATAGATAAGAAACACATGTATTTCACGTGGTTCACCCAAACGCCGGGCTACGTCCGCAAAGAATAGGTATCGATTGTCTTATTATTCAAATCATGGATATTACAATAGCTTCACTGATACATCTCTCACTTTTTCTCAGCCTCGACGGGCATACACAAATTTACAGTAATTTACACAAGAAACTAATTCATTTAATGCAATCCTATCCATATTCTAACTTGGTCTTATTGGTTACAACCAATGCTGGATTATAGGATCTAAAATCCTAATACTGGAGGAATTCGTTGTCACCAGATTCCAACAGATATGATGATTTTATATATTATGAGACAACGGTCCTCTAGAAAAGGCTACTTATTGGTAAGAAAAATATTACTTCATTAGATTATTTCTCATTTTGTTTAAACATGAGATGGTTTAATATGATTTAGGGGCTATCAGGTCAGCTTTCAGGATGCATAAAGTGTATTTTCTCATAATAGAGATGTGTAGAAAACAATGTTCATCAAAGAAGATGTAGGAATTAACCTTTTCTATGAAAATCAAATTGTGAATAATCTATCGAAGATTGATTGGTCAAGGACATGTGAAAATGTTGGTAATATTCATAGAACTTCTAAAATAGGCTCACTTCATACAACTTTTCCTTGGAGTAGCCAAAACCTTAACCAATTAAGTATTAAGGTAATGATCACTTGAGTAATATGGTGATCCTTTAGAACTATATTTTTCATATTTTTCCCTATCAATCATTAGACTCATATAATTAAGCATTGAGGGGAAATTTTAATATTTTTTCCACTTTCATTAACTATATATGATGTGTTTGTTAGATGATTGGGATTGAATAATTTCTCCTTCATTTTATGAATCAATATTTCAACCTCTTGTAGTTTTTCTTCTTTGAAACATCATCTATCAATCCACCATAATTTAAGACATCTGGAGGAAAAATATATTGTACTATTTTTTTCAAGAATTTAAATGCAAGGTGAACGACATCTGCTCTAAAAATTTCATAAAAAAACATTGGATAAATGAATAAGGAGGAAGCTATACCCTTTCACACTATCTTACCAAAGGTCCTCTAGAACCTTAGTTACATAACTCATTTATTGGTGAATTATATGTATATAGATTCGGTGAGTCATTTTCAACAATATTATTCATCAATGCAAAAACAATTCCATTTTTTCCACATGTGCAATAACTATAAATCTTCAACTAAAGAAGTGAAAATGAATTCAATGGAACCAATTCCCTTCTAAATATCATTGAATAACTTTAGAGCATGTTGTAGATTTCCTTTTTTATAAATTCAATTAATGAATTCAATATAATTTCATTAATTTGGTTTATATACTTTATTCTTGATCAAGTAAAAGAGAATAAAAGAAATATCTATCTAACCATGTTTGGAAAGTCCATCGATAGAGTGATCAAATTTCTTACATGTATTATTGTGCATAAGAGATATTCCAATGAAGACTCCTAAGAAATGTAATACAATTCAATTGACATTAAATGTGAACCATTCTCTTACTCTATTGGTTAGGCCATTTCTTAGGCCCGGTAAGCATTTCTTTGATAATTAGAAATTAAAATCTCTTATGTTTCATTATAGGAGAGATATTCAAAGGTGAGTCCAGCAAAAGCAAGCCTCCTTGTTCCATATTACAAAGTTGATGCGTTGTTGTATGCATTACTTCAGGGAAAAAAAATATGTTATAGTACCCTGTTTACTGTAAACTTCTCTTTGACCTTCAATATAGTAATTATGGAAACCACTTATGCCTCTTGTTCGATATGTTTAGTTTCGGAAACAACAAAAAAAAATGTCGCAAGAGAAGTTGAGAAAAACGAAAATAGTAAGAGAAAGAGACCCAAACAATTTTATATTATTAATATGACAGACATGACAAGGTGAAGTAGATAACACAAAAACAATTGAATAAACAACTAGGCTTTCGAGTCACTTAATTATAGATACATATTATATATTAACTTGAGTAAACCACTAGGATTTCGGGTCACTTAATTCTATATAAATAGATTACTAACATACATGCTTCACTTTCATTATTGGGCCTATTGATGTTTCCCTTATCGGGACAATTAAAACTAGCAGAGGAAGTATCGCTAACAGAATAATACTAGTTTCTTTCACAATAAAATAATTAGAGGTTTTCTTAATATGTGTAATCATGTATCAATGGATAGCTCATGCATGAGGGAATACCCTATGAGTACATTCGTTGCAATTACAACCCAATTTCGGGGGCCTTAGGGTCATATAAATATCTCTGATTAATTTTGGGGGCCTTAATAGGGTCATATAAATATCTCCCATTAAAATCCTATGTATAATTAAAATCCACAAACATGTATGACTAAAATCTTCCTCTTCAATCAACAAATAGTCCAATGTGAAAATAAAGCGTTGGGTCACTATATACCACATGTCCACTTCTGTTGGCTTTTCTTGTGAGTGATTCTTCTTTAAAGGCCATAAAAGATAAGAATCCGTACCAAACTGTGGTGTTTTCACTCTAAACCTCTATAAAGTCATTAATTTTGTCGTGATACTCTATATATATTTTGAATAAAAAAGCAAGTTGCTTCAAGATTATTTTCCATTTGTTTTCATTATCCATGGGATACCTCGTTACAATAACATATGTTTATACTAATATTTTTCCATGTTAACATTGTTTCTCTTAAATTTGTTTAAAAAAAATGACAAATAAAAAATATGTAAACATAAGAGGCTTAAAGTAATTTGTAGTATTAACATCTAATTAATTATTAACAATAAGTCAATCGGATTTCTCAATACACAAATGTTAATACAACTTAGGAGTATGAAGTTTGTTTAAAAAAAATGACAAATAAAAAATATGTAAACATAAGAGGCTTAAAGTAATTTGTAGTATTAACATCTAATTAATTATTAACAATAAGTCAATCGGATTTTTCAATACACAAATGTTAATACAACTTAGGAGTATGAAGGTGACTCCTCTAATTACTAAAAGTAAGTCAATGGGATTTCTCAATACAAAAGTGTTATTACTATCACAAACACATTAAAGGAGTGGTTGATATATAGGGTTATTAAATTTATTTTCAGAAAACTTTATTTAAATACAAGTTATCCACAAACTTCAATAATTGTAGAGGCATATAAATGAATTTCACTCGGCAACTCTTAAAGTTATTAAAATCAGAATTGTGAGCCAGAACCATTAGGATTGACCATTTATAATCGTGTCCTCTCCCACATAAAATATCATCCAAAAATCTTGAATTGAAGATTAAAAATTCCATCAAATAGAAAATGAATGGATAAAAAATAAGAAGATAAATAAAATAATAAAAATCAAAATCAAAATACCTAATTATTAGATGAAAATGAACATATGCAAGCTAAACAAAAGTTGTATTCTTTGATTAGAAAAATTTAAAGCTACATCTAACTATCTCAATGCCTACCATATTTTATCATTTTTGGCACATTTTCAAAACTAATAGGTTCCATGTATCCTTCACAACATAATGTATCATCCACAATATCCACAAGATAGTGTATCATCCACAATAGAGAAAAAAACGTGGGCCCTAGATCCAAGAACATGAAATGATGAATTGTGCATTAAAAAAATAGAATGGTAAGCCGTGAGAATATCCATTCAAGCTCGCTGTGTTACATATGGTAACAGGCTTCGTCATACATTAACAAAACATATGACAATTTTGTAAGAATCCTTGAGAACTACTGCAACTTAACCAAAAATGCAAAATTGAAAACCATTGCAACTGAACCAAAAATGAAAAATGTTCGAGCATGACTTTGATAGAGCCCTTAAGTGGATGCGATGGATACATTGATGGCGGTCAACATAAAGGGAGAGATGGACACTGCTAACCATAGAAAAAAGGATATGTATAAAGCAACTATCTATTGAATCGAAATATTCCTTACAGTCAACCCAGGGTGAAAGAATGCACAAATAAAACTATGAAGCTGCACCTGTACAAATTAGCTGCTATGATCTTGAAATCATTGTGCATGGGACAATAATATTATTTATTAACAGAATGTTGCCACAAAAGGACTTGTCACCACATCACCCCTTCGTTCGAGCCAACTCTTCGTTCGAGCCAACTTAAGTACTAAAACCTCACGTATATTCCACCAATCAGACTCTCACATTGTCTCGGTCCATCCAGTGCTTTCAAGCTGAGAGGAAAGCCTAACTTTTCATTCCTCTTTGAACAACACATAATTAGGTTCCACCTGCACTGAAACTCCTCGAGGAGCCTTTACTATTACCCTGTACAAATATGGTATCTTTTTGTTATCTGTTACATTGCTTAGAATTCTCTTTAATGTGCTCACCTTCTTTGCTTCAACTCTTTTCTGCTTAATGAAAATATTTCCAATTTGTTTTTAAAGTATTGCATAGTATCTTAAGTCAATTTTAAAAACTGCTCATTAAATAGACAAAATAGGAGGAGAACCCATAAATATGAACAACTTTTATCACCTTAAACATTAAAGTATAAAACCTATATCAAAAGAAATGAACTCAGGAGAAACTCTAAATATGAAATGGTATAAAATCCATATTGAAATTTGGGTTTGTTGTCAAACAAGAGAAATACTGGTGGACTACAGGTGAGCACGTGCAATGTTGTGCTAACTGTGTGTGTGGTATAGTTGTGCAATCACACAATGCAATGGACCAAGGCACTTCCAAAAACATGTCCGAGCTCGTTCATTTCCAATGTTTGGCTCTGTCAAATCAATAAATTAGTACAACCTTGGTGTTTCTACATGACATACATTAGGGTTAGTATAAATAATTCTCATGATACTTGAAACGCCCTCCCAATACCTAAAAGGCCCTCCCAGAAGGCTAGAACGGTCTGATAGTCTCTACGGGGCGGAGGACGAACTTTCTTCATCCATGCTGGAAGCACTCAAAGATTGCACAATTCATCATGTCTAAAACTCTGTTGATCAATTCTTCAAATGTCGGGACATTAAACTTTGAGATTAATATTAACTGAATAAAAAAAGTAAGAATAAGATGACCAGCTAACTACAATGAGAAAATACATATTGGGGTTTCCCATCCATGTAACTCTTTGCGGGTTTGCCCATCCATGAAAATAACGCTGCATTGAAGGCAAACGATGTATTGGGCGCATTCAATATCAAAATTATCATAAGCCCATCCAAAGCACGAGATAAAATGGGTGTTGAATATCTTGGTTTTGATATCCACCCTAGACTGTGAAGTTCATCAGATGAGAGTGATTTTAATATATATGAACCTCAAAATTCAAGAAGATATGCAAGTTAAGGCAGATTCATGTGCTAATACAAAGAAGAATTCATATACTCTGTAATTTAAATCGGTCTATGTTAATCCACGGCTATAACCGAAGAAACCATTAGTCTGAAACGCCAATCTAAATGTGGCATCAACGTTATCACTTCGGCCATGCGGCTTGACATCCATAAAAACCTGGCCAAAATGAAGCGTCCACCCATTATGACACCTCCAATTAGTTTTGTTGGTTTTTTTATTAATGTTTGTAATTCAATTTAATTGGTTTTTTATTAATGTGGGTAATTGGTTAAGTAGTAAATAATTACGAGAGGTGTAGTAAGTAATTAATATTAGAAAAATGAGAGAGCACCCAGAGCTTGCACACAACACACAAACAAATATTTCATTAATTAAACATTGAGTTGCATATATAGGAATCTAGATCCGTATAATGTGGATCTAAATAGCTAACTAAGGAATACTAACAAACCCAATCCCAAACTAAGTAAGCATAATCATAACACCCTCCCTTAATGCTTACTTTACAAATTACAATAATACTTAATCACAATTACAACAAAATTACAATATTTGATTTTTCGTCTTTTTGTCTGATCTGGTCTTCCTCAACAATTTAAACTCACTCTGAAATCACCTTGTTTTCGCTCTTTCTTCTCCACACATTCGAGCTTTCCACTGACACATTTAAAGTCAAAACGCTTCTGACCATCTTTGACACTCTTTGTAAAATTGACGCTTCTAGTCTCAATACTGAACCATTTTATGGATACAACTTCCATCTGTGAAATTCCCCCGAAGAACAAATTTCGACAGTTATATAGGACAACGATCTAGGTACAAAATGTTTTCAATAATCAATTTCACAACTGACCTCTTAACACAAAATAACCTATAATAATGCTCCCGGAGCACTACGGATCACATCAGCTTATAACAAACTTAGACATAATTAAATTAATGATCTGTTCTCATGCCGTGGAGAACCACCAATTTAAAATTATCCTAA
>ML780310.1:764459-776030 GCA_009831015.1 Picea engelmannii
ATCGACTGAATGACACGCAGATGGGCAGAGGGGAGATCTGCAGAGATTGCAGCGGGTTGGACACAGCGGTCAGCGTACTGGTGGTTAAACAGATCTCCTCTGCGGATGTGCAGCTCCTCCCAGCAGTCGACAAACTGAATAAACCAATACACAAATAAATACCACACACAAAAACCTACTCCTACAGTTCATTAAACCACGGCTCTCACATCATCCTGGGCACTCCCGTGAGGGATTAAGCCCAGCCAGGCTCTGATACCATATTAGAAAAATGAGAGAGCATGCAGAGCTTGAACACAACACAAAAACAGATATTTCATTAATTAAACATTGAGTTAGATATATAGGAATCTAGATAGATCCGTATAATGTGGATCTAAATAGCTAACTAAGGAATACTAACCAACCCAATCCCAAACTAAGTAAGCATAATCCTAACAATTAAGGAATGAAAAAAACAGCTATCAATTTAATTGGTTTTTTATCAATGTGGGTAATTGGTTAAGTAGTAAATAATTACTAGAGGTGTAGCAAGTAATTAAGGAATGAAAAAAACATGCTATCAATTTAACTGGTTTTTTATTCATGTTGGTAATTGGTTAAGTAGTAAATAATTACGAGAGGTGCAGTAAGTAATTAAGGAGTGAAAAAAACTGGTAAGGAGGCGATCCACCAGCGCTCCACCATTCGTGTGACGGCTGGAAAATAAAGTGAAGCATTCCATTCACTCAGCTCCACGCACTCCATCAAACTTATAGCTCGTAAGTAAGGTTAAGTACTCTACTGAGTCACAAATTTTACTCGTCAATAAGAAAACCTTAAAATTAAACTCAAAACTAAAATATAAAGTAATTCATTATTATGATGTTAATCATGTTAATCATTTTTAATGATAAATGAATATTATGCAAGAAAGTTAATGTTTTAAATAAAAACTTTTCATTTATTGTGATGATTAAAAATATTTTGATCAAATGAAATAGTGGTTATAACAAATTTATCTAATCTTAAAATTAAACTCAAAACTAAAATATAAAGTAATTCATTATTATGATGTTAATCATGTTAATCATTTTTAATGATAAATGAATATTATGCAAGAAAGTTAATGTTTTAAATAAAAACTTTTCATTTATTGTGATGACTAAAAATATTTTAATCAAATGAAATTATGGCTATAAAAAACTTATCTATGATTAAAAGGCCCTTAATTCTGACCATTTCCAACAATTATACACCTATAGGCATAACAAGTTAATAATGTTAAGGTGACTTATCTGAAAACCAAGAGAAATAATTTATAAGAAATAAGATGTATTGTACAAATCCAAAGTGATATCATTCTACGGCTAGGAACGAAATAGACTAAAGTCTCGAAGGGAATCTCACTTAAATAAGGAGGGGAATTTCCTCTTTGGAAGCATCCACTATGAAATGAGAAACCTTCTTATAGAGATTGAAAAAAAGTGATTATAAATAATTTATGAAAATTGAAAATTTGGTGATGTTGAATCATGTGTAAGTATTATATTGTACAAATATGTCGAGTGCATGATATTTGATGTGGCTTCATATAGGTATGCTTAGTATATCCATGTATACTATAAAAATAAATTTAACATTAAAAAAGCTTAAATCACAAGATAAACTAACCATGCTAAAATGACCATACTATTAAAATTAATATATATTTTAATTAATATTATTAATTTAAAATTTAAATTAGAAGATAAACCATTTTAAAATGACCATACTATTAAAATTAATACATATATTAATCAATATTACTAATTTATTTGTACATAATTGTAGATTAGTGATATAGGTTTATCCTTAATTCATATTAGTATTTATCTTATAACAAATATTGTGATTAATTTTTACGTCACAAATTATATATGTGGTAGTAGTGAGAGAATTTATGCTAAATTACCTAGCAACAAATCCCTCAATTTTTAAAAAATAGAAAAATATAAGAGAACTCTAATGATAAGATGTTTGTCTTCTACCACTATAAAAAATACATTCAAACAAAAAATACATTCGAACATAGAAACTTCAAGGCAATGAATTGTAATAAGGGATTAAAAAATACTCGTTTAATATTATTACAACAATAATAGTGATAATAAAGTTATTGATAAAAGTTAACATAAGGATTCAGATCTAGTGTCCTCAATACTTGTAGATGAAACAAAGGTGCCTCTTTCATTATTTCGTTCAAATATAAGTTAGGGTTAACTTCTTAAAAGGTTTAGGAAGGAAGTGTGTATCTTGGGTCATCTTCCAATGTCACAATCTCATTTCAATAAAGTAATGAGAAATAAAATTCTAATATGTTGAGATTATAACGAACAAATAATTATGAATAAAATTAAGAATGAAATTAATCATACTAAAAGAATGATTGTGTGTAGTATAAATGGCCAATTATAACCATATTAAACGTGTGCAGTGTGTATTATTCCCATAGATTGATTTTAGAGAATATTCGTAGCACTTACTTGGGAATTGCACATTATAATATTGACAAAGAAAATAATTATATACCAACGTGACAAGAAAAACTCTACTCAAAGTGTCACGAATCTGCAATTTTTTTTAATTTACATGCTTAATTATTATCACAAGACTAGGTGCTTAGACCAGTTCAACCTTTCATTTATGGAGATGAGTGTAAAAATCAATACGACTTCAATAGCCTTAAATCCATAAGGATGAAAAAGAACCATTGGTTGAACAATAAGGTTGTATAAGATGTGATTCACATCAAAACACTCATTTTGTAATGGTTTAATACAAAGTAATTAAATCTTATGATTTCTCTAAATGAATAATTGTGGACGTCATAACAAAAGTTTCTATGTTTTTTTAATTTAATATCATTTTTTTTAATTTAATTATATCATTTTCAATAGAAAGGAGGGTAAATGAAATTCATATATGAATAATTGTGGAGGATAAATGAAATTCATAAGGCATATGAAGATAAAAATTCATTTACTCCATATATATATATATATATAATTGATGTATTATTTTATTCAGCTTTATTAATCTCTTGGATTTAAGTACAAGATAATTGATATTAAATGATGATAATATTTCAAAGTTTTTATGTTTTTTTTGGCACACTAATTATGAAATATAAACCACTAGTTACTTCCTATTATAATGTGTTGTTCATTGTCTAAATAATAATTTATTCAAATAGAAATGTGAAAACTAATTACTTTTTATTATAATGTGGTGTTCATTGTCCAAATAACAATTTATTCCAATATAAATGTTCTTGAAGGATAAATTCTCATAGTAAAATCATTATATACACATTAAACAAAATGGACATGTATATAAAGAAAATCTCTACAAGGATTCAAATACTATTGCTATGATATACAATCTAGTATTGCATTAGTGGAATCACACTTGAACGTCATAAGAAAAATATTTGTTGGAATAGAAGGAATGAAATTCATCTATGTGAATAAATTTTAATTATGATTAAGTAAATTTGAAAAAATTGAATTCGTTAAATTAAATTTATGTGATGCTTAGATAAATATTTTTATGCAATGATCTAATAAATAAATGATAATTAGATATATATTAATTGAATATATTACTAATAATTTTCTAAGTGAGATAGGTAATTATAATTAGATATATATTAATTGAATATATTACTAATAATTTCCTAAGTGAGATAGGTAATTATAAGGATACGTCAACGAGGACATTGTTGAAAAGATTTTTCGACTCTGGATTGAGTCAAAAAATCGTAATTATCAGGTGAATCTGTTTTGTATAATTGATTTGAATGATGAAAATTCAGACAAAATGGTTTAGTGAATGTAGACATAGGGAACATGCTTGTTGATTCAACCCACACATGGGTAATATGAGTTATATTAGGTACTATCAAGAGAGGTGGAGAAGTGTCCCTTCTTACATGTGCTGACACTACTGCTATGGTTGGAATAAAAAAGTCGTTTTTACTCAATGATTGCATGTTATGGTGAAGGTAGGGAACATATTTTGTCACTCATGAGAAACAAATGAATGAATCACAATAAATTGTAACTGGTGTTCCTTAACATCCATTAGTCTCTTAATAAGGAAAAGGATAGGGGATAATTATGTCTCCATAGTTCCACCAATTTCTCATTAGTCAAGGTTCCATACTTGAAACTAATGCACACATGGCACCCTTTGATGTGTCACTAATTTAAAATTTCCCATTAGTCAAGGCTCGATACTTGAAACTAATATGCACATGGCACCCTTTGATGTGTCACTAATTTAGAAAAGAGAAAAATTACTTAATATTCTAATTAGCATTTTCAATTAATAACTATTTTACTAAATTCAAAGTAAAATAATTAACATTTTTCATTAATAACCATTTTACTAAATTCAAAGTAAAATAGAATAGTAAGAAAATAATTTTAATGTCTTGGGATGAAAAAGAGATTTGTGACACCATATTGTTGGAAAGTTGTCATAATGGCAATAGATCTTTGAGAAATATTATTGAGAGTTTAAAATTCGGACGTGATCTTGAAGTGGAAATCTTCTAAGCTTGAGAGTTTAATATTCAAATACTTGCTCGTTGTATTATCTATATAACCGAGTGCAGCTCATGAGACCTTGGTAAAGAAAAGTGCCCTTACGTATTGGAGGGTGAGGGTGGTTAACCAATGTGTTGAATCAACAATCCATAAGCTTCCGCAAAGTTAACCCAGACTTCGGCGAGTATTGGCAAAGTTGACGCAAAAGATAAGCCTTCAACAAAAATTCGAGGATGACGGTAATTATGATTAAATTTCTTTTGCAAATTTTATTATGAATTATATAGATATAGGGCATTGTATATGCAATTGTCTTTAAATTTTCATGTATAAGTGAAATTATATATATATATATATATATATATATATTAAATGATTTGAATTTATTGAAATTTTATTATAAGATTACCATTGTGCTTGGATGTACTTCTTAATAAACATAGATATGCTAGTAGGACTCTGAATAATAAACATAGATTATTTGTGTATGTAGTAGCAAAGTGTAGATAATTAAAGTTTGTGAGAGCAACTATAACACAAGATTACACAACAAAAATAGATATTTTTATTATTAATATTACAAGTATATAGTTGGAATGAGATCCAACTATCTTCAAACATAGAGATAGTTGTTGAGAGAATCTCTCAACATCCTCTTACAAATATTCAATAGATTCAAACCAAATCCAAACCAATCTATTGCAAGCATTATTCCAACACCCTCCTTTAATGCTTACATTAAAAAAACTTACAATACTAAAATCATGATTACAAAATGCGTCATATGTCTTTGTCTGACTGGTCCTCATACACACATACACCCATCTCTGAACTTCGTAGACACGCTCTTCCTCTCTTATCATCTTCGAGCTACAACTTCATACAACACAGATAAAACTGCTTTCGACCATCTTTGACGTTCTTTGTACAATCGACACTTCTGGACTTCCCAAAGGACTATCTCAATACTGAATTATACTATGGATACACTACCATCTGTGAGGACAATGATCTAATTACTGGATATTTTCAGTAGTCAATCATACAACTGACCTTATTTAAACAATACACAAAGTACAACCTGTAACTATTGATCTTGAAGCACCGAAGTACAACAAGAATCACCAGGCATTTGACATAATGTAGACATAATCAAATCTGTGATGTGTTCCCTTGGCACTGAAGAACGTTGAGAACCATTGATCTAAATCATGTTACTTTGTACATTGATTGGTTCTCCTCCATATAAATTTTACAAACCAAAAAATACATTCCCACTAATTAATATAACTAATACAAACTAATTAATATAACTACCTTCCATTTCCTTTTACAAACTCCGGTAAATATTGCGGTAAATAGGAATAGTAGGAAGAGGTCGCAAAATTCAAAATGAAAAATGCCACGCCATGTGGTATATGACTTTTTCATGCATCCTTGACTCCTTCATGCAATGACTCCTTCCCCAGACAACCTCCAACAATCATACGATTTGCACATCTCCCACAACGATCCCACACACGCAATGATATTCTGCAACACTTGATTTCCTTAGTACATATGCAAGTCACACAACTCCATGCTTCCCTTTGCTCACGTAGTGCACCTCATCCAACAACAAATTAATGGATTTCCTCTTGATTCTTTTGTTTGGCAAACTGGTCCATCGATGGATCCTCTCTATTGGTGTGCAACTGCTATCAATCGTGGAGGTGAGGAATAATATATCATGCAACGGATATTTATTTATAAGGCCAAAGTCTCTCCTTCAATAATCACACTCAAGAAAACGTTAATCACACTGAAGCAAATGTTCACACAACAAATTATTCAACACAGAAATGCACTCACAACATACACTCTACTAATTAGCTTTCTTCTCTTTCACATTTTCCTGGCTATCCTGTGAGGTATTTAAGCCAGTCCAAGCTCTGATACCAAATTAAAGTTTGTGAGAGCATCCATAACACAAGATTTCAAAACAAAAATTGATATTCTTATTACTAATATTACATGTATATATAGTTGGAATCAAATCCAACTATCTCCAAACATAGAGAAAGTTGTTGAGAGAATCTCTCAACAACCTCCTACAAATCTTCAACAGATTCAAACTAAATCCAAACCAATCTATTGTAAGCATTATTCCAACATAGATCTTATTTAGAAAATGATGATGATATTTTATCGATAGAGTTTCTGAATAATTGACGTGTATAGAAATAATTTTACAGTTTTATAGATGATTAAAGATTTGGATATAGATTTGAATACCATAACTTATTATCGATAAATTTTGGTAATTGCAATGGATTTTATTAAAATAAACTACAGGGTTCACATTATTGTAATAATTTCATTCATATGTCTCGACTAACTATATTACACCAACAAGCTATGATTACTTTGACTTGTGATAGAGTTATAATCCTCTGATTTCTCCCCGAGCTAAAGTATCTTACACTTAAATAGTTTCAATATGGATTTACCACATATTACCCTTACTAATCAATTTATGGGGGCCATTACACTTGTTTTATCAGCGTGAGCCCATGTTGCAACATGTTAGCACTCGGTAATTTCTTTAGGCTATATCAAATAAATTCCTGAGGTAACTGTTTCAACCAAATTTGGATTCTATTCTAACCTACACAACCAGACAGGGCTCTCTCATATGTTTAATGACTGGTAATAACTCAAATATTTCATAAATGAAAGCACACAGGTCAGATTTTGCAATAGGACAAGTTTATTTTTGTTTTAAAAGGAATGGTAGGAAAACCAAGAGAGAAAGTACCATTGGGAAATGGAGTCAATTTAAGAAAATGATATAAACAAATGACACAGTGAATGAACTCGAGAGGATAAAGGCTAGATGAGTAGCAGTATTCAGTTAAAAATCATTGTGTGTGGTGAGATAAAATACATGAAGCAACTCAGAGCATCGTTGGGGATGAATTTGGATTTAACTTAGAAGAAATACATTTTTTCTAGTTGGCGCGAATCTAGAGCACTACGTGGTGAATTCAAGATTTGAAATTGCGTTCCAATTTAGAACAAAATTATAGATGTGAATATAAAGAGAACAGGAAACCACATATGTAAATAAATGATACAATACATCATACTACCACCATCAAAATATTTTCATCAAAGCTTCAGGACTTTTGCATTAAGTTTCAATCAGATCAAAAAGCTACAATCTATAGTCATTGCCTACATTGTTTCTCCAACCAACCCCTTTTACATGAAAATTATTATCATATACAGAAAACTAATGTCACCCTTGGATGCTAGGGTCGAACTACTCTCTCCTAGAATCATGGATCCAATTTCTTTGAAAGAGAACAATAACTTCAACGGATTTACTAAAAATTGAAAACCCGACTTTGCTAAATCATAATCATAACCGAAATATTCTTTACAATCATTGATCATGATCAAAATTTGACCATATGGTTGAGATAATTCATCATGTTCATTTCTGGACACTCTGTCACCCCTACATAGTAAGTTTGTTATGCAACAATAACCTACAACAAAAACACATAGGCTTGCATAGAAAACTGGGCAAATAGGCGTTAAATATGACATCATATCTCACTAATAATAAGTTATTTTTTGAAAATGAGGGAAAATTTGTATTTAAGCTCATTATAAAGAAAATCTCTCTCGGTTTCTTGAAATTCATCTCCAGCTAGCTAGAATACATGTCACAAAAACATAATTTGGAAAGGAAATCCTGAAAACTGAAAAATAGGGCTCAACAATTCCTTCGAATCTCCCAAAATGCAAAACGTTTTTCAAATCTGAGAGAGGTTTGTATTACTTGGTTTGTTTTAAAAAAAAAGCTCTCAGGGATTTTCAAAATTCCTCTCCAGTTGGTCATAAATTGATATTGAAGTTAACCACTAAACCAATCATTTATGCAGTGCGACCTATAGCCTGTGCGTAGGAAAATCCTCTCCGCGAAAACATCCTATGAGAGACAACCCACAGCGCAACATAATCCACTGTGCGACAACATCCTATGCCCGACAACATCCCATGCATGACAACCGACTTTGCGATGAAATCCACCACGCGATGAAATCCACTGCGCGATGACATCCTTTGCGCGACAACATCATATGTGCAACAACATCCCATGCACGCCAGCTCACTATGCGATGAAAACCATTGCGCGAAAACATCCTATGCGCAACAAAATCCCATGCACGACAACCTACTGTGCGACGAAATCCACTACGCGACAAAATCCTTTGCACGATGAAGTGTTATGTGAAGAGCGTCAAAAATTTTGCAGCTCTTAGTTGAAAATGGAAATGGAAATAATAAATGATAATCTTTGTTTTGAAACTGACCCATGGAGATGTTAGATTATTCCAGACATAAAAACAATATGTGTGCTAACAGGCATGACTTTGCAAATTGTTGACAAACCTCTAACCTTAGCTATGAAATTCATGGTGCTAATAGCTAGCTCCAACAGGGATTCTATCCTCCCTTTGAGGTAGTAAAGAATAGCCGACCAGGTGCCTATCTATTGGGTTGATCCCAAACTCAACTTTCCAACTGTAACTTGTAACCTGCATCTGCTGAAAACCCAAATCTATATATGCTTCAAGCTGAAATCTGAAACTAAGTTGAAAATGAAAACTGTAGATTGCTAAAGGAAATTCTAGTAGTATCGAGCTCATTCACACTCCTACCTACCCTAACTGCTGAAAAAGATGTCAATCAAGTGAAATGAAAATGCCAATGAAACCATGCGAGAACTTTATCCACTTTTTTATTTATTTGCACATGCTTTCTCCAAAGCTTGTTTACTAATAAGTCATTCAAAAAATTATCTATAAATTCAAATCTCAAAAAATTAAAAACATTGGGACTGTTTTCCACCTCTAACAAAACTGCAAATGGATCCTCCAAAACATACATAAAACAACAATCATGTTTCACCCCTTCCACTGCATCCTTGTTTTCAGTTAATTCAACCTATTGACTACCACAAAAGGCTGAAAAATATGTTGAGACTACTAGAAATAACAATATTTTGATTCAGAAGATAGTGTTGGCTAAAATGAAACCCCTAGTGGAAATAATTCCATATATAACACTAATGTTGATTAACCATCATGTATATTTCCAAGGTGGTTATTGATCACAGGATGCAAATTTGAACTGAAATAACCTTCCATGTAATCAACAACAGGGTCATTAAAAGTATGAGAAGGTTGTTGGTCCTCTTCATTGATAACAATTTTATCATATAAAACAATGTCACTGTGAATGCAGTTAGACTTCACTGCTTCCTCTGTTATCTCATGATTTACTTTCAACAATTCAAAGGAAGATAAACATAATGGAAGACAATTTTCATTTGCAAGTCCATTTCTTTCTTCATATTTAACATCATGCCTAGAGGATTTCTGATTTGAAACATTATAAGCATTTTTCTTCAAAAAATTGAAAGAAGAAAAACACAATGACAAGGTTCTTTCACCTAATTCAAAACCTTCTTCATTTTCTTCAATGTTGTCATATGCACATTTTTCAATTTATTTGGATTTTTAAACATACTCATTTTCATATTCATCTTCGACCAATGACTGCAATTTTAAACTGACAAGACCTTCTTCATGACAAGTAACAGGTTCATCAATTACATGATAATATTGTTGCAATGTCTTGTCAATTTGTTCAAGTGAATCAGTGTGATTTGGAATCAACACACATTCCTTTCCTTCAATGACGATCTTAGAATTTTATTTCAACAATTTAAATGAAGAAAGGCATAAAGGTAAATAATTTCCTTCGGCTGATTCAATACTTTCTTATTTGTAACTGTGATATGTAGGTTGATTGCTCTCATTACACTGCCGAAAATGAACATTTTTTGATAGATAACATCCAGCTGGTTGTTCTAGGAATTTAACACCACAATAATCATCATATTAATCATATATAGGAAAACCAACAACATCTGCAATGTTATCTAACAAGAAAAATCTTGGGACATCAATCTGCTCTTCAACAAGCTGATTTGCAAATTCATTTTCTTGACTGTCTACAAATGAATACATAAAACAATCAACCTCGTGCTAATGATGAGATGGATCAGAAGCTAAATTAGCACCTTCATTTTCAATAAGTGTGATCCAGATTCTTTTCGGCACGAAATTGGTGCAGATCTATGATAAAGAAATGCACAGATGTAGTGACCATTGAATTAAAGCGGAACAGTAAATTTGAAACTTACTCAAAATTCACTTAATCTAGCTTATTCACACCCATATTTCAATAAATAAAATAACAATTTACAAAAAAAATTTGCATAATTTACATAACAATTTAAATACCTCGCTCTGATGTTGTCGTTCCCTTCGCTTGAACCTATCCGCAACAGCTTGCTCCTTAAGACACCCCAAAACCAGCCACCCTACCGACCAGTACGCCTAGCCCTAGGACATCAATGGATGTCCTAGCCCTCCGAGCCCAAAACCCCTCAGCCCCGGTGCACTGTAAATGCCATTGTTAAATAACTCTGTCCCAATGCTCCCCAAAATCTCCTCCCCCGTAGAATGCATGAATCCCTCCTTCTCCTCCCTTATGCCTCCTTCACCCCCCTCGCACCTTTACTCCCCACCAAACACCTTATCCATTGATTAATGCCTTATCTGTTCATTTACTTCTTATTAATGGTCTTATCCTTTATTTAATGTTCCTTTTGACGTATGGGTTACGTTATCCCTTATGGGATACGTAACCCCATTTAACCTTATATTTTATTTTCCCCCATTTGTTTAATACATAATTAATCAATTACTTAATTAATAATCAATTAATCACTAACTATTAATTTAATACTTAATCAATTAATGACTCACTTAATAATTAATCATTCGTTAACCCTTAATTAAAGAGTTAATCATACTTCCACTAATCATAATAAAAAATAATTAATTAATAACATATAATTAATTAAGGTTATATAATA
>ML780310.1:782722-806661 GCA_009831015.1 Picea engelmannii
TTATTCATATTAATAAGTAAAGGGTCATTACAACAGAGATATCGTGAATATCAAATAATATAACATAATGTATCAGAGATGCAACCATAAACATGGAGATACATTAATACACAATTTCTATTAATGAAATAAATGTACAGGGACTGTAAAAATACAGAGTGAAAGACTCGCTAGAATGGTGGCAGCTTATCTCTCAGAAGAGATGTGACGGCTACTCGCATTTGCAAGAAGATTATTATTACTATGAGGCTCTAAGGGCATTTTTAACATAAGGAAAATCCAAAACCCTAACCCCGGAAGATGAAAATCTAAAACGTTTGTGGGCCCCAATGGGGGTAGTTGATACGTCAACTTCCCAGTGGTGTAACTTTTGCATACGATCTTCGTTTGGGGCGCTCCATACACTGTTAGAAATATGTATCTCAGGAATACAACTTTTTTGTGAGCAACATTTAATTTTGCTCCATGTTGCTCCATGTTTTCCCAAAAAATATCGTTTAGGGCCTCAAAACTGCTCTGAAAGTTCAGGACCTGAAAAACTACTAGAAAAATATTAAATTACCAAAATTGTCAGAAAACTGTTTTGAGCTAATTGGAAAAGGTGGGTGGCCACTAATATCCACCTGGATCAATACTCCCTCCTTAGGAGGCAATGGTCTCCATTGTGTTGAGTTCTCGGGGGAGAGGGTAAAGTGATTGTTGAATCTGAATCTTGGTGAGTTGCTTACCTTGTTGGAGACGTCGCGCTGCTTGGTTTGTTGAAGGTTGTCATGAACCTATGGCTGGAAGGGTTGGACCTTTATAACTAGTTTGGATACATGAGATGACTGTGTGTAGAAGGAATCTTTGTTTTTTGTTGCAATCTTGTTAACCTGCTTCTGTTGGATAAAAGGTGCTTGGGCCGAGGCTATGGTGGTTGCAGTATCCTTATGTTCACCTTTTGAAGAGATTGTGAAAATGTTAAATTTTTTAGTATGAGATACTAGCTTGCAACACTTTTTAGGTGGGACAATAGTTGGAATTACCTCTGGTATTCTGTAGAGATGACCCCCCAAAGTAACAATGACACTACGGAGTCGAGACTCATAAATATCATGGTGCTTCCACATATATGGTTGGCCCAAGAGAACATCACAAACATCCAGTGGGGAACATCACACAATACCTCATCCCTAAAGGGTTGGATTTCATATGACAATTGACACTGCTAAATCACACAAAGATTTCTTCCTTGGTGAAGCCACCCAATGTTGTATGGATGTGGGTGTGGTGTTGTCGACAATCCCAATTGTTTGACAACCTCTGCTGAGATGATGTTCTTTTGTCTTTCGCTATCAACAATAAAGTGCAGCGGAGTCCCCTTCACCCAACATTTGTTAATGAAAATGGTGCTCCCCCTCTTCAGGATCTGTTGGTTCTTCTGGTTGAATTGTTGTGGTCGCCATAATAGAAGTGGGGTCTGTGTTGATGATTTGTCTTTTACCAGTATTTTCATAATCATATTCTGAGTCAGGGTTTGGCTCTTTGTCTTTGATCTCGGTCACCAAATATTGTTTTGAGCGACATTCATTGGTGTTGTGCCAGGGGATTTTATGGAAATCACACCATTTTCTAGTGTCCTTCTTTGTCTTCCCATGACCCTTCTTTTCGTGTGGCTTGGACTGGTTTTCTGGAGACTATTTGTTAGGGCCATATTTTCGATACTTTGGTTGTTGCGGCTTTGTAGATACGAACTCTCGTTTGTTCTGGTGCTTAAATTTCTTCTTGATTTCAACAACATATCTAGAAAATCCATTTCAGTTTGGATCTATCTATGTAGAGCCTCACAGTATTTCAGAACCAAATGTCGTTCGAGGTGTTTGATACCCAACTTGGTGCGCAAGGTATGGAAGTTATTGGTGAACTCCATAACTTCTTGGCCCCTCTCTTGCCACAGTGTGGTCCATCTCATGTACTAGTCCTCATAGTTGGCAATAGGGTAATATTGTTCTTTTACCGCATCCACAAAAAAATACCAAGTGGTCTCAGCCCCATATATTCCAGATTCGTCTATGGAACATTTCTCCCAGTAAGTTTCCCACCAATGTTTGGCATGGGGGAGATATTTAAGGCGTGTAAAGGTGATATTTTCTCTGTCAGAAAAATTGTGAACAAATAAATAACCTTCTAGCAGGTTTAACCATTTGTTTAGGGATTTTACATCTATCTATCCTTCAAATTAACTTGTACCTTGAAAGGTGAGGTGCCTCCAAAGTGGTGATTTGATGAAGATGCGTCTGTTGCTATCGATAGGTGTTGAAGGATGTGAGAGAAATTCTCCATCATTTCGTCCCTCTGTCGCATGAGAGCTTGCTCAAGCAAGAAATTGATATGATCATCTGCTCTGTTGTTTTTCATTTTTTCTTCCATTGAGGGTTTCTTGGGTGTGTGGGAGTGATTGTCCTCAAGAGAGACAAGCTCAAGACCCAACTTTCTATAATCATACATCATCGAGGACATGCATTGAAAAATGATCAAGAGTAGCTTGCTCTGATACCACTGATCCAGATTATTTTCAGCACAAAATGAGAGTAGAGATATGATAAAGAAATGTACAGAGATATCACATATATCCAATAATATACAGAAATGTATCAGAGATGAAAACACAAACACAAACATACAATAATACATGACTTATATCAATGAAATAAATGTACAGGGACTGTAAAAATACAGAGTGAAAGACTCGCTAGAATGGTGGCATCTTATCTCTGAGAAAATTTGTGACAACTACTAGCATTCGCAAGAACATGATTATTATAATGAGGCTCTAAGGGCCTTTTTAACATAATGAAAATATAAAACCCTAACCCTGGAAGATGAAAATCCAAAAGGTTTGTGGGCCCCGATGGGGGTAGTTGATATGTTAACTTCCCAGGGGCGTAACTTTTGCATATGATCTCTGTTTGGGGCGCTCGATACACCATTAGAAATATCCGAGAACTATAAATTTTGTGTGAGAAACATCTAACTTCATTCCATGTTACTCCATGTTTTGCCAAAAAAACGTTGTTTAGGGCATCAAAATGGCTCCGGAAGTTCAGGACCCAAAAAACTGCTAAAAATAGTAAAGTACCAAAATTGCGAGAAAATTGTTTTGAGCCAGTTGGAAAAGGTGGGTGGCCACCAATATCCACTTGGATCAAAGTGGAATATAAACCTTTGCAAAATCATAAATATTTAAAGCTTCAAGAGGACATATGATATTATTAACCCTCTTCTCAAGATTCAAATCAATTGTTTTTTGTTCATATTCATTGTCATGTTTTTTTGCATCCAACTCCTCATTTTGAATATGTTTACATGCTTGAATATTGTGTTGAATATCCCGAGCATCATTAAACATTTTTTGTAAGGACTTAGATCTTCTTTCCATTCGAAGGGAAGACAAATCTGGATGAAAGACTATTGCATAATGGAGCATGGCAATAGCTTTAGTGGGTTGAATTTTTCTAGGGAGTTTATAATAAAGACTAGCAAACCTCCTATTCAAATTTGAGATTGTTTCATCTTTCATTCTTCTCATGGCATAAAACTTTGAAAGGAGTAGATCCCATGAATTTCTCTCACCCCAAAATCTATGTAAAGCTTCCCTCAATTCATCCCACAAGATAATCGATTGAGGTTACAAATGTCTGAACCATGCTTTGGCATATCCTTGTAAGGACTAAGAAAAGGCCCTCATAGACACATAATCATGTTCGATCTAAAAAACTTCTATAAAATGCTCAAAGACCTAAATATGTTTTCCAGTTGACTTTCCATCAAGCTCTCCATCGAACCGAGGAAGGTAATTATAATGTTTCAGATGAAATTCATGAAGGATGGAAGGAAATTTAAGAGGACTATAACATTCTTGAATCTTGGAGGGTGTAGGATTAGGAACATAAGATACAAAATCAACTTTGGTTTCATTAAGATCATAATAATGATCATGAACATCATATGGCTCAGAGAAAGGAACTTGGTGAATATCAGTTATATAAGAAGGAGGTATACCTATAGTTTTCCATGGAGAATATACAAGGGTAGATATGTGGAATTCATTTGAATGCAGTAAGTGAATAAATATTCTTTTGAAAAACTCAAGAAAGGACAAGAAGATATTGATAAAACAAAAAAATATTTCTTGGACTAAACTTAATCTCGAATACCTGATTTTTCCATACTGCCCTTCCATATCTCTGTCAATAGGTATCATTCTCCAGTGGAGTCTTTGAATCACATTTGAATCTTGATTGGAGTCACCATGAAAACTTTACCTCTGGATTCTTTTGTAAGTGGAATCACCTTCAACTGATTTTCTGATGTGTGGAGTCGCTAGAGAAGAAATACGACCAATATGTGCCTAAGCATTTGCCACTCTCAGACCTCAAAACTCAACCATGCCATTCTTTCCTAAAGAAAATTTTCAATTTCATCCCCTGCAACGAAACCAAAATGTTAGAACTCAGAAATTTCTTTGGGTTGTATCAAAGAAAGCCCTGAGGTAACTGTTTCAACCAAATTTTGATTGTATTTTGACCTACAAAACTAGAGAGGGATCTCTCATATGTCTAATGAATGGTAATAACTCAAATATTTCATCAATAAATGCACAGAGGTCATATTCTTCAATAGGACAAGTTTATTTATATTTTTAAATGGATGGTAGGACAAGCAAGGGAGAAAGTACCATTGGGAAATGGAGTCAATTTAAGAAAATGATAGAAAAGAATGAATCAGTGACTGAACTCGAGAGGATAAAGGCTAAATGAGCAATAGTTTTCAGTTAAAAATCATTGTGTGTGGCGAGATAAAAGTACATGAAGCAACTCGGAGCACCGTTGGGGATGAATTCAAAGTTAACTTAGAAGAAACATAATTTTTCTAAATGGTGCAAATCTAGAGCAATGCACAGTGAATTCTAGATTTGAAATCACATTCCCATTTAGAAATAAATTACAGATGTGAATATAAAGAGCACAGGAAAGAACATATGTAAAGAATTAATACAATACATCATAATGCCACCGTTAGAATATTTTCATCAAAGATTCAATACTTTTGCATTAAGTTTCAATCAGATAAAAAAACTACAATCAATAGTCACTCTCTACATTGTTTTCCCAACCAACCCTTTTTACATGAAAATGATCCCCATATATAGAAAACTAATTTCACCGTTGGATTTTAGTGTCGAGCTACTCTCTCCCAGGATCATGGATCCGATTTCTTTGAAAGAGAACAATAACTTCAATGAATTTACTAAAAATAGAAAACCCAACTTTGCCAAATCATAATCGTAACCGAAATATTATTTACAATCATTGATCATGATCAAAATTAGACCATATGGTTGTGATAATTCATCATGTGCATTGTTGGCCACTCTGTCACCCCTGCACAACAAGTATGTGACGCAACAATAACCTACAGCAAAAACGCAGGGGACTATGCAACAAACTGAGAAAATAGGCGTTAAATATGACATCATTTGTCACTAATAAAAAAATATTTTTTGAAACTGAGAGAGGGTTTTGTTTTTAAGATCATTATAAAGAAAAACCTCTCTCAATTTCCTGAAATTCATCTCCAGTTGGCCGCAATACATGTCTGAGACAGGAAATGATGAAAATTGAAATATAGGGCTCAAAGATTCCTTTAAATGTCCCAAAATATGAATTTTTTTTCAAATCTGAGAGAAACTTTTATTATTTGGTTTTTCCTCAACAAAAACCTCTCGAGGATTTTCAAAATTCCTCTCCAATTGGTCATAAAGTGATCTTGAAGTTAACCACTAAACCAGTCATTTATGCAGCGCGACCTGTAGCATGTGCACAGGAAAATCCTCTGCACGACATCCTATGTGCGACAACATCCCATGCGTGACAACCCACTGGACAGAATCCGCTACGTGACGAAATCCATTGTGCGACAACATCCCATGCACGACATCCAATTGCGCGATGAAATCCATTGTGCGATGAAATCCGCTGCGAGATGACATCCTCAACACGAAAATGTCCTATGCGCGAAAACATCCCATGCGCGATAGCCCACTGCATGATGAAGTGCTCTCCTCATCTCGTAGCAAATTTTGCAGCGCGTAGTTGCAAATGGAAATCGAAATAATAAATGATAAGATTCCTTTTGAAACTGACCCTTGGAGATGTTAGATGATGCCAGGCATAAAAACAATATTAGTGCTAACAGGCATGACTTTGCAAATTGTTGACAAACCTCTGACTTTAGCTATGAAAATTATGAAAATTATGGTGCTAACACCACAAATGAATTTGGATTTAATCATTGCATCGAAATGATTGATCTACCGGTTGATGAGGTAAGTGAATACCGATTCACAATAAGAGTTCCATTGTTGAACCTATTTCAAAATTTCATTCGAACCCTTATTCACTAGGTTTTTCATTCCAATACTAGTTATCCATCTAACAATATGGGAAAAAGGAACTGCATTCCAATACTAGTTATCTAACTAATAATATGGGAAAAAGGAACGGCATTCCAATACCAGTTATCCATCTAATAATATGGGAAAAAGGAATTAGCAGTAATTTTCTTCCTTCCTACCATAAATCCATCTTACCTAGAGCATCCCTTCCATTTCTTCGATACCTATATCCTCCAGCTTACCTTATTGATCAATATACCAAATCTCCTAGGCACTAGAATAAAGGTCGATGAGTTCCAATCCTATAGTTTAGATCTTACGCTTAAAGGGTCGATATTGAAGTGGAGTTATGAAATTGTTGAACGGGCGGACACTTTATATTTCAAAATTGTTAAATATGGCAAATGTTTTCGTCATTCCAGCGAGAAAAGAAAAGAAAAGAGAATAAACCCTAGTCCGCATGTTATTAAATCAAGAAACTGTATAGATAATAATGAAATGGCAATATTAAACATTAAGTAGACAGAACCATAATTTTCCTTTAATTACATTCCATATTGACTTGCATCACATTATTAAGAATTCGGGTTATGCGACCGCAAGGAAAAGTTACTCTTCCTATTTGTTAGATGTGACCTGAATGCGACGGTAGTGTAGATCATTTACCTGCTTGCATCGCTTGACAGCTGTAAATTTTCCTTCGTCCTGTTAAACCAGGGGCAGTTATTAACTACTATTTCAATTTCCGTACATCAATTCCATAAATTTCAGTTATCAATTTATGATTAAATTTTAATTGTATTTTTTTATATTATTACAAACTCCCCTGGTATAGGTTAATTGGTTGTGTAAACGAAATTCCAGAGTTAAAATATTATAAAGATAATTATAAATCGGGATTAAATTATTTAAGATTAAATGGCATCAATGGACTATCTCGTTTTATAATACTACATCACATCATATATATTTCTCTCATATATATATAAATAAGAGTTAACGATAATATATTTCATGTATAAATGCAAATCATCAAAATAATTATGCAATGTTATATTGTTGGATCATAAAAATCAAGTTCACTTAAGATACAACAGGATATCAATCTTCCTAATAATATGACCCCCTTTTTTTACTCTAATAACAAAACCTTAGCTTAAGTACTAATTGTAAACACATCAGATAAGTAACATTAGTGACGGACGTTCAATTTTACTGATGTTACTAGAGATTAAAAAAATATGGATAATTCTTTTATTTATTTTATAAATATATGTATAGTTGTTAGTGATTATATATATATATATATATATATATATTTCACCCAATTGAAGTTAAAAATGAGGTGTACCTTCTGAATCACTCTAAATTGGTATCAAAACTGAATTATATTAACAAGAATTTACAACAAAATTTTGTTGTGAAATCGGGCAATTCAATATTTATGTTATCAGGAGGATTTGAATTATTGAGAACGTTTACTTTTTTTTATCCTCGGTTGAATGCTATATATATATATATAAAGTATTGCTGATGCTATTGTGCAATGTTGCACGAGGTTGATGAATTTATAGTGCAACTTTATGCAATCATGAGCAAAGTTCACTGACTTGTTCAATGATTTGAAATTATGATTAAGGAAACTTAGAAGATAATAAATTACTATGACATTACTTTTAGATAAATGTTGACAGAACCTATTGTGAATCCTTACGTAACCTTGTAAATTAAATGAAACTCATTTATATTTACTAGATTGAAATAGTTTAGTAGTTGATTATATGAATTTGTAAATCTTACAAGTCACTTACAGGTGCATGCTAGGAATGATTATAGTTCCCGTTTTACCTTATTCCTATTATAAACAAAACTTATTTTTTCAGGGTGTTTGATTCATAAATGACTGTTATTAATTCTTATTATGATTATTCTAATTATAAGCAAAACTTTTTTTTTTAATATTAATGGCAAATTCATGTAATGATTTTTACATGACACTTGAATTTTATTAGTGCACCTATTACTAATGGTTTTCCTAGTGTGGCAGGAAACTATAAAAGCATGTTTGACAAGAATTGAGACTATCGCTTGAATGTGTGGCAGGGAACTATTAAAGCATGTTTGATTAAAGCATGTTTGACAAGAAGTAAGACTCTCGCTTGAGTCAGTAAGTAGTACTTATGTCTTTAATATGTTTTGTATAATTTATTTGAATGAGTAGTACTTATGTCTTCAATATGTTTTGTATAATTTGTTTGAATGATGAAAAATATTGACGAAAAAACTTAGTCAATGTTGTCATTACTAATATGTTTTTAGATATTATAATATGATGTGGAATAAAGTCTCTACTTCCACCAACTATCTATCCTACTATTGTCTAACTTAGTCAATGTTGTCATTAGTAATATGTTTTTAGATATTATAATATGATGTGGAGTAAAGTCTCTACTTCCACCAACTATCTATCCTACTATTGTCTTAGTTGGAAAACTGTAGAACACTTTTAGAATTTACATTTATCTATACTTCCATCAACATTAAATTTGAGTTTGTATAACATTCTTTAGCATCCATTATTCTTTCAAGGAAAATGACTTAATTAACAATGTTTACACACTTGTATCCGTTTTTGCAACCTTGAAGCACATGTATGCATTGCACCCTTAATATCTTTATGAAAACTGAAATGAAAAAAAGGTGAAAATTATTTAAAAATTGAAATAAAAAAAAAATGAAAATTGATTTAAATGCATAATACAAAAAGAGTTATACTTAACATTTTAATTAAGGAAAAACAACAATTATTTATTTAAAGTTATTGAGAAATGCTACGAAGGAGAATCCTAATTCAAATTAATTTATAAGATAAAAAGAGATAGGCTAGCTTTAAGTATAGAAAGTAGCTTAAGTATAAAAAGTAGTAAAAGAAAATCTAAGAGTGAATAAAACAAAATATAAGCGAGGTATTGGAAAGAAGAGTGTTGGATATTGATGTGATTTCTGAGGTGGACCTCGGGAAAGAAAAGTAGCCTAACGTATTAGTAGGGTGGTGAATCAATGGTTCAAATCAATAATTGGAAAGCATCTATGCAATCGATGCATATTTCAACGACATTGACGCAAAGGATCTTCCAGTGAAAGTAACTTTAATTTAACTCATTGTATAATTATTGAATTTATAATTCCATTGATAGCATTTGAAATAATATACTAAGAATCTATGAATTGTTATGAATATGCTTGTACAAATATACATTCCGGAATATATATATATATATATATATATATATATATTACTGCATTTAATGATTAGTTTTATTTGAATAAATTATTTTATATATGGTTATTATTGGTGTCAAATTAGGAAATATTAGGATATAATTAGTATATATGTGAAACAGAACTAAAATATGCATTTTCTTTTTAATTGGATCCAAAATTTATGTTGTTGAGGATCATTCTGAAAATTCGTTCTATACAGTTTGAAACGCTTTCCAGGATACATACATGCAGCTCGACCTGCTCCCTGATCAGCACTTTCTTTTGATATAGGAGAAACAAGTAATGACTCCACAGGCACTCGACAGATATACTTTCTCTATTTGATAACCAGAATCAATTACATACGCTATGCCATTTATAGTCAATGATGTTCTGCAAGAGCTACTTACCACCTATTCGACTACGCTTCTTTCGCTTTTCACATGCCTCAATTGATCATCAGTATTGTTATTAACGTTTTCTTGTCCCTTACCCCTTTGTTTATCTTCAATCATCAAGAATTGAAAGTAATTTCTCCCAAATTAATCCAACAAATTATATCGGAACATGCAATGAACCAAACCTTGAACTACTGGCAAAATATTATAGTATTAGTGAAGCACATGTTCTAATTATTATTATAAGCACTCATGCGATTATGCTCATGTCAAAACAGAAATCAAGGTATTTTATTTTTTAGAATGTCAACTTTTATATTCAAATAAAAGTTGTACGTAAATGAAATGTACATGACTTACGACAATGCAAATCTGTGTGTGAGCCCTTTGTTCGTCATAGTTGAATTTGTCAAATAGAGAATTTCTCGTGTACTGCCTTCTCTTCTGCAATTTGGATTTCATTTGCCTCAGGCTAGTATTTGATCACTGTGATATTTTTTTATGTGATTGCATGAAAATTTCAAGCTAAGTTGAGTATAAAATTGAGCTTTTCTAAGAACTATTAGTTATAACGCGAATATGTATATTAGTTCGAGTCTATTTTCTTTTGACAATAGTTATGTATTTTAGTTCGAGATTATTTTCTTTTGACAATGGTTATTATTATCTATTGAAGCGGACGAAGGAATCAAGGGTTTTTGGTTACACATATACTTAACTTATATATATCTTAATGATATTTTTTTTTATTTTATCGTCATTAGTTTGGAAAAGTGACCACTTTTATAAAGTGCTTGTTGCTAGTTGACTGTCCACATACCTTGCCACAACCATTAATTTATCACATTAATGTAATATATAATAATAATGTATTAATGTAATACATTAATGTATATAAATTAATGTCTATTAATATGTTAATGTATTAATATGTTAATGTAATGTATTACATTAATATAATATATATTAATAAACTATAAATGTAATGTATTAATTAATGAATACTTTAATACATTATTTATTTACATTACTGTATAATCTAACATATTAATATTAATTGATTCATAGATTAATAATGTAATGCATTAATTAATTATTACAATTAATACACTATTAATTAATACATTGTTAAAGTATTAATATACAAAGGTATTAAATTAAATACATCAATAAATATATTAAATGCGTTCAAAAAATATTAATACACTAATACATTAACAATACATTTAAAATGTAGTAATACATATTAAAATATTAATACATTATAATGTAAATGTATTAATTAATTTATATATTAATACATTGCTAAAATATTAATACACAAATAAATTATTAATATATTAAAAATTCATTATTACATTACTATAATTTACTATAATGTATAAATTAAAATATTTTAAAGCATTAATATATTTATTTAAAATGAATACATTTATTGAAAATGACTATAATTAATTATGGTTGACCATAATCATAGTTTTTGATGGTCATAACTACTATTAATATATTAATGTCTATTGCATTGTATTAATTTAAGTAATTAATATATTAATGCATTTAAAAAAAATACATTACTAAAATATTAATACATTAAAATATTAGTAAAGTATTAATAAACTAATAAACTAATACATTAATAAATTCTTAATGCATCACTAAAGTATTAATATATTATTCATTAATGTAATGTATAAACTAAAATAAAAATTTACATTCATGTATAATGCAATGTATTAATTAATTAATATATTAATAACGAAATGTATTAATTAATTAATACATTTATAAAATATCAATTAATACATTGTTAAAGTATTATTACACTAATAAACTAATACATTAATAATACATTATTATAGTCATAAAACAAATAACATTTAATACAATAAATGTAATAATAAATACATTACTAAAATATTAATACATTATTCATTAATGTAATGTATAAATTAAAAAAAAAAATACATTAATCTATAATACAATGTATTAATTAATTAATACATGTAATGCATAAATTAAAATAAAAGTTTACATTGATGTATAATACAATGTTTAATGGAATGTATTTATTAATTAATACATTAATAACGTAATGTATTAATTAATTAATACATTAATAATATATATATTTTTTTTAAATAAAAAGGTGGTACCTGTTATATTGACATAATCAAAATACAAGACTGTGTGTCATGCCAGCTGTCTCGCCTAAGAAGGAAACCGAGACAGCTGGGCATCCATGTCCAAATGTGGCCCTGTAGCTTAGTTGACAAAATTTAACAAAGTTTTCTAGAGCGACGTCCTGCCCGAAGGAAACCAGGACTTATGGTCGCTAGCATGAAGCTGATTATTCTATCTATTACTAAGACAGCCTGAAAACTATCTAACATAAAGCTAAAAATGTAGCAACAACACCAAAACCTGTATGAACCTTGAAGCCGAGCTGCCAGTGCTATATCTCTGAGTGCCTCCATCTAGCCGGGAAGGAGTAGGGGCGCGCACAGGTTGGACATTGTTTTTTGGACGATGCTCGGGAATGAACAACGAAAAACATATCTAGCCGTTGGTCCATGCGCTCCAGGCGGAATGCTTGGTCGTCCATCTTGCTTCTGATTTCGAAAAGAAGGTTGAGGTATTCCCAATCCTCTGCTGAAGGCTGCGCCCAATGGTGGCCTTCCCTAGACTCCTCACTGACGGTCGCGCCTGCCACTTTTTCCCTGTGCTGATGGCGCTCCTGCTCTGCCTCAGTGTTTTCTTTGGTAGGCTCGGGAGGAGCCTCCTCTACTACATAGCAAGTGGAGTAAGGCTCGGGAGGAGCCTCCTCTACTACATGGCAAGTGGGGGGGCCTGGCTCATCACCTGTGGGTTGTCTAATGCCCTGCGAGCCAAGGCTCGAGCTCGGGTCCCGGCTAGTCAAAGCCACGAGCATGGTGTGCCTGGAATGGCTAGGTGGGTTGGCTTGCGGGCTGTCCTCTTCCTCTCGCTCCTTAGGAGGCAGACGTGATCTGGTCCTCCTTCGTCGAGCAACAATTGCCATCGCCCTCTTAAAATCCTTCTTTCGTCTGTGCCTGGACTACGCTGCATACCAGGCAGCACCTCGTCGCGGTTTCCCTCGAATACGAGGCATGGCGGAGTCCCTATGGAAGATTTGAATGTCGCCTGTGTGTGTCCAATTGTCCCGGAAGAGCGTGGCTCCTGAATGTTGTTGTTGTGCGAGAGGGACTGGAAGGAGGCTGCTTCTTCTCTGGTGCGGCTGAGAGCTGGAGGCCTTCCAAACCAAATTTCTAATAGGTGCTGCAACCCGAAGAATGTACGCTATAAACACCACACTTGCCATATCCCGGGCATTAATCTGCTCCATTAATCTCTACGCGTTAGTGCACTGCTGTAGAGTACCTTTCGCTTGTGTGAGGGGCCTCTTCGGTGTGCCTCTCCTGCTGCGAGTCATGTGGGGCAAATGTGTGAGGCAAGGCGAGCTGGTGGATGCATTAACTCTGCGTCCTAGCTCTGCCCACGTGACTCTATCACCGCTCTTATCACCCCATCCGGGGAAATACATTAATAAAATATTAAATAATATATTGCTAATGTATTAATTCACTAATAAAGTAATACATTAATAATATATTATTAAAGCCATAAAACAAATAACACTTAATACATTAAATGCATTAATAAAAACATTACTAAAATATTAATACATTAAAACATTAATAAAGTAGTAATACATTGGCTTTAATAATGTTAATAATACATTATTAAAGTATTAATACATTAATATACTAATTGTTGATTGATTGAGGTTTATTATGTTTGACCATCCCCATGGGTGACCTTGTTGACCATGTGGATACGATTATGGTGGGCCATGATTATGTTGGACCATGATTATGTTTTGTTAATCACATTGCGACATTAGGTTTTGTCACATTGCGACGAAAGGGAATGTTCATTTGTTTGCGACGATGGGGAAATGTTAATCACATTGTGATGATAGGGAAATGCTCATCAAAATGCGACGTTCATTTATGTTTGTGACATTACGATGACATGTGAGTGTTCATCATACTACGACGATAGGGCTATGCCATAACATTGTGATCATCATATATGTTCATCAAATTACGATTGACATGTATGTTCGTTATAGTGTGACGTTCATATATGTTCGTCACATTGCAACATTACTATTTTTGGCATTACTACATTGCAATTTTGATTATGTTTTGATCATCACATTACGACATTACAATTTGTTTGTCACATTATGACATCAACTTTTATTCGTCAGATGACATTGTAAGGTTATGGTCATCAAATTACGATGACGGGTTTTTGTTTGTCACATTATGGCATTGGAATAAGTTTGTCACTCTCCGATAGAGGGGATATGTTCATCACATTGCGAGATCAGGAAGTGTTTGTCTCATTGCAATGTTGGTCTATGTTGGTCAAATGATTACGTTACGTTGTGTACATCACATTGTGAAAATGGGTTGTGTTCATCCCATTGTGACATTTGGAAATACAATGTGACATCACAATATGTGTGTTAGATTGCAATGTGAGGATATGATTTCACATTGCAACAACATGGCAATGTTTGTCACATTGTGACATACGTTTAAGTTCGTCACATTATGATGAAAGGGCTATGTCGTCAGATTGTGACGAAATGGCTATATTCATCACATTGCGATTGATGTATATGTTTGTCACATTACGTTGAGAAGGAAATGTTCATCACATTGCAACGACAAGGAAATGTTCATCACATTGCGACGACAAGGAAATGTTCATTACATTGTGATGACAAGGAAGTGCTCATCATACTGATGAAAGGGATAAGTTCGTCACATTGTGATCAACACATATTCTCGTCACATTGCGAAGTTCATATATGTTCGTCACATTGTGAAGTCCATATATGTTTGTCACATTGAGACATTATTATTTTTGGTATATTACAATGTTCCTATGTTCGACACATTGCGAAGTATGGAAATGTTGTCACATAGTGACATCAGGATATGTATGTCACATAGAAAGGAGAGGAAATGTACATCACACTGCAACGCGAAGACGATGTGCAACACATTGCGATGCTTGTAATCGTTTGTTAGATTGCGACATAACTATCCGCATTGGGATGACATGCATATGTTCATCAAATCATGACATCAATTTAGTTTCATCACATTGTACCGTTAATATGTTCAATAGATTGCAACATCAATATGCTCATCATATTGCAATGTGCTCTTCCCATTTTGATGTTTGGAAAGGTCTGTCACAATGTGGCAATCATATAGTGCTACAATAATTTCTTAATATGATTAGGTAAATGTTAAAAAGTAAATAGGTACGGATGCATTCAAAAATACAAGGAAGTTATGAAGAGTAAATGACATTCATTGATTTGGGAGGATGACTACAAATATGATAGCATCTTCAATTGTTATCCATCAGATTAGAATTTTAGATTAAAAGGTGATTAATTGTTCCCATTGTCAATAGGTGTAATCCTTTCAGCGTAATTACAGTTCAAACATAGCCTAGTGATGTGAAATCATGGTAGTAATTATAACATATATGATGTGCTTTGGCATCTTACAATTCCAGGTTGTAAGTGGTAGGGTTAGCGTAGGATTGACCCACAACTGAGTTTATAAACAATGCAAATTTTCTTTTTCTTATTATAACAAAAAAATTATACCTAATATTTTAAGGTAAAAAATATTTATTTTATGTGTAGAATTGTGCATAAATTTAAAATATAATTATAAAAATATTTATTTTCTCAGTAGGATTGTGCATAAATTTAAAAATAATTAAAATTTTATTACAGAGTAGATTTTATTTATTTATTTACATTAAATTTATCAAATTAAAATTTACAATGTTTACAATTTTTTGTTTTGATATATTGTGATTTTCATGTATGTTATTTTGAACATATTACAATTGGATAGTAGTCTTGAATGCTATTTTGAAATATTATGGAAATAATATTACTATCTTAATTATGTTGATACATTACAATGTTTGGGTTTTTTTTTTATTGTTGAACATTCCGTTTGTAGGATAACAAAGTGCGCAGCACACGAAAAGTTAAGAAATTTAGAGTGCTTTTGGACGCTGAATGCAAAGAATATGTCAAAATGGGTCGTTGAAGAATTGGAGGGTGACCTTCAACTTCACCGACAGTAATGACATCTATTAGCAAATTGCGGAAAGTTATTGTGGTTACAGTTGTTCTCCTGTTATGCTCCCATAAGGGTAACGATGTTATCTGCATGCAAAGAGATTTATGTATGTGTTTAATAAAAAAATAATCCAATCGATGTTCCCAATCAATTGACAAGAAAACATGATGGCCACCAAACAACAACAAATATAATATACCAAATCATAATATACTGAATCATATTTACATTAAATTTATCAAATTAAAATTTACAATGTTTACAATCTTTTATTTTGATATATTCATTTTCATATATGTTATTTTGAACATATTACAATTGGATAGTAGTATTGAATGTTATTTTGAAATTTTAAGGAAATAATATTACTATGTTAATTATGTTTATATATTACAATGTTTAAGGGTTTTTTTTTATTGTTGAACATTCTGTTTGTAGGATTAATTTTAGATTAAAATTTTAGGATTAGATTCGATTTGAACATTTCATTTGTAGGATTAGAATTTTAAATTAAAAGGTGATTAATTGTGTCCATTGTCAATAAATATAAGCCTTTCCACATAATGAATAATTATTTTTAAAATTATATATAAAAGTTATTTATTAAATATAATGATTGGATTTATATTATAATAAACAACAAAATGTCATAATATGAATTATTAATATTTGGCGGGGAGGATATTACTAAATTATCTACAACACATATTCATATAGTATGTATATGTATATAAATTGAAATTAAAACGATATATATATATATAAGAGGAAGGAATTAAATTTATGATTTATTATAACAACTACAAATTAGTGAATTTTATAAGTTTTTATAATATATATATAAAAAGAAAGAATTAAATTTATGATTTATTATAACAACTAGAGATTAGGGAATGTTATAAGTTTTTATAATATTAGTTTTAAGTCATAAAAATATTGAATTTAAAAGAACATAAAAATTACTAACAACTATAATTTTGTTAGTATTTGTTACTATTTTGTTAAAATAAATTAAAAAAATTAAAAGAAAAAAGAAAATAAATTTAGTTTCAACAGTTTTTTTAAGAAAAGAGAAATTAGGATTTTCTATTATATATAGACAAAAATACAGTCATAATACTGAGGACTCTGGAATCGAAACCAGATTCCCGACTCCATATTCTAGAGTATTTGAGTTTTCCATTATCATATTCTCTAGGTTTCTACTATACTCGATCTGAAAAGACTTCCTCTTATATGTAGCTTTAGATATTACAAAATTAATTCCGGGGATTAAAAACAGTCTCCATGATTAAGAAATAAAACCCAACATTTGACCCATTCAAAAAAATGAGCGCAGAAGAGAACCCTAGCCCGATTCCATCATTTTGCGGCTTGGTTGCGCTGCTCTGTGACTGATCCCTCTTTAGGTATGTGCTAGGTTCTATATGGTCATCCTCAAACCTAATTGGGCGCTCCTTGGTTCCCTCCTAGATGGTGGTAACCTTTGGTTGACTTTGTAGTGTACCCTGTTCTCATTTCATGGAAACAAATCCTAGATTGTGGTGCCCTTTGGTTGACTTTGTAGTGTACCGTGATATCCCGTTCTCATTTCATGGAAAGAAATCCTAGATTGAGCTTTACAGAAAAGCTTGAATTTAGCGTCAATGATTTGCACGACGTTTAGGGTGGCTTTGTTTTCCTCCTATTTCTAACGCTTTTCCTGGCCACCATAGCCTTGTTTAAACAATATGTTTTCACTATATGGAAATGTTTAGTGTCCCGGATTCAAGATTGACATGGGCCTGTAACCCAGTCCTTGGCTTTCATCAGAATTTTCTCAACTGAGATTGTCTTACGCTCCTTGATCACCACCTCCTCCATGGTGGTCACGACCCGCTTTTCCAATTCTAAGCAAAGGCTGTGGAATATGTTGTTGGCCTCCCCATGGGGTCTACTAACATTTACAATTCCCCCTCCCCTCGTTGCTTTGGTTCGGGCCACGGGGTCTACTAGCATTTACAATTCCCCCTCCCCTCTCTTCTTCCTAGGTTTCCCATAGACTTATGTCGAGTCTTTATCCTTTATGGAATGGTTCAGTAACATTATGTTGTTTCCCAATATCTATCTTTTCCCACCACACGAATTTAGGTCGGTTGAAGGTGTTATTTCACTAGGAGGATTCATACTCCCTCCTTATCCTAATCGGACTAGAGAGGAGTAAGCGATTGAGGGTGGCAGAGCACCCTGGGCCAAAATACTACTTACTTCGCGAAAGCACCACCACTCTCTCAAGGACCTGTATCTGGAAACTAAGAGATACAAACCCAAATCATAAGAGATACAAACCCAAATCATAAAATTCCTTTTGTATATTGCCCAACCGTTTCCCTTTAATGTTGGGCCACAATGTCATCCACGAATACTATTCTTTCCTCCTCTTCTTGTGATGAATAACGAACTTTGTGCTTCTCCCACGAGCCCATTTCCTTCCTCACATTCTCATTAACTCATCTGTATTGATAGAGTATGCCATGAGCTTCTTCTCCTCTCGATGTTGCATCATTTCAACAATAGAATCAAACTTTCCTACCTCCATTACCTAATGTATAATCCCACTAAACTAACTGTCATGGTTTCAGTGTGTCCACCATATGTATTAGCCAACATCCATATGTGTGCTGGCCGGTGAACAAATGTGGGCGACTAACATCCACACATCGTAGTCACTAGCCCCTACAATTGTCACCCCATCTGTGAAATAGTTGTCATGTATGGAAAAATGTGTTATGTTGTCCATGAGTTCCCCCGGACCCACCTTCATCGATCACCACAAGTTTTCTCTAGTTTCTTGATCTACGACCACAATGCCTAGACAATCTATCCCGACGTTCACTTTCCTTTTGACGTGGAACGGGATGATAGTTGAGTTGCCTCGAATGAGTTGTAACACTTTAAAAAGGTCAAAGGAGAGACAACCAATTCAACCACTAGCCTTAGACATGCGATGAACCCCACAAACTCCGCTCCATTATTGGAGTTGTGATCGATCTTGGAGGTGAATATGATATAGATTACTCCTGATGAGTCTCGAAAGATCCCCCTGATCCTACATGGCCTAGGTTACCCTTCAATGCACCATTGAAATTCAATTTCATAAAGTAGGCGGGGGTGTCTCCCATTTACTGTGCACTCGAGTCTTTAAGGGCCTTATTTTCGGTGGTGTGCTTTGCTTATGACACTATCCCAATTTTCAGTTCTTCAATATTTCAACTTCTTTAATGTTGGGAGCGAGTCATCCTATGCCTAGTTTATAGTTGTTATTAGTTTTTGTATAATGGAAAGGATCCCCTACCATACCTATTATGGGTTAAGTTGTTGTTGTTTAAAAATTGTTTTGTGCCTCTCCTTCCAGATATTTTAAAGTAAGAATCTTAGGAAAGAGGTCCATATACTATGTAGTATGTCTCTCCTCTACATTGATCTATTGATTTTTTTATGTCATGTCAGCTCATATCTAAGGTTTTGAACAGTGTGGCTTCCATTTCCAAACAGGAAGAAGCTTCTTGGGAGGAGGTGAAGAGGTGGTTGAATGTTTCCCCTTCTTGATAGAACATCACTTATATTGATGGGCCTTCATATACCCTCCTGAAGATGAGGTCCAAGGTTAAATATTTTGTGTCTGTTACTAGACAAAGAAATTTCAATATCTTTGGAAGTTGGGTTGGATTCCATACTTTTTTCCAAATTGGTGTCTTGTCCACCTCATCTTTTCAAGATACCATAATGTAGGCCTCTCTTACTTTGAAATTACCATCTCCTTTCTCACACCATCACAAAATATCCTTTCCTTTTTGAAATTTTAGTGGTTGGCTTCACAGGGTGGCCTATATACCTTGATGGGTGGATTCCTCCCAATCTACTAGCCATTCTTCTATGTTCTTACATGTTCTCTCTAGCTTCTGATCTCAGTGTTGATCATGGTCCCATTATTGTGACACCCTCTTCTGACCATATCCTACCATACTCTCTTGTGTTTGGTGGTAGTTTTCCTCTTTACCGAGAGCTGACATATATTCCCAAGAATCATCCCATAATAGAGCTTTCCCTTCGTCATGGATTTCCCAGAAGATCTATTGTTGGACCACCAAAATATATTTTCTTCTAAATCTAGGACCATTCTTTTTGGATATTTGATTCCCATGTCCGCTTGAGCTTTAGGGACACAATTTTTGTTTCATGTTACAAGTGCCCAATTCCTTTCACTTTTCAGTCCTCCCTAGGGAAAATTTATTTTTATTGCGTGAATCTTCTACAAGATGGTAGTTGTAGCTACTAAAACAAAAAAGAGATACAAAATAAATTCCATTAGTACTGATTTTATTAGGATTATTCTTCGAGGTAACATCAAGAATCCTTGGTTCCAACAATTCATTCTTTCTTCAATCTTGGTAACGTGTTTCATCTAGGAAAATTTGTGAATGGACTTGTCTAGGAGGGTCGGTCCTAAATATTTTGAAGGGAAGGAGGCCAACTGGAATTTCAAACTACAAGCTCTGCTATGTTGAATTATAATGATGGTATTGAACAAAAATACTTTTCATTTTTCTACGCTTATCTACATGTTGGAGGCTATCATGAAGACTTTAGGATTTACTTAATGGATCTCTACTCCCTCACAAGTGGTCGACCCAAAAGCATGGTGTCGTCCACAAATTGACGGAGGGAGAGAGGATCATTTTGGGAGTGAAGATGAAGGCCCTTAATTGAACCTTCCATTATGGATTTATTCATAAATCTCATGTGACATTCAACACGGATGATAAATAGGTATGTGGAGAGGGGGTGTCCTTGGTCAATCCCTCTTGAAGCTTTGAATACTGAAGAAGGGGAACCATTAATTAGAATTGAGAAAAAAACTGATGAGACTAGTATTTCAAACTAGCATATCAAGGACGACTCGAATCCAAAGGTCCACAAATTTTCTCCCATAAAATTCTAGATTTTATTTAATCATAGGATTTGGAAAAATCAAGTTTTATAATCATTCTATGTAACAACCCAATTTGATTATTTATTTATCATAGTTTTCAATTTAAATTTAATTAATTATTAAAATAAATTCAATGAGTCTTTTTATTATTTTATTGTTAAAAAGGTAGGTGAAGTAATTAATGAGGGGATAAGGCAGTTGGGGAATTGAATGAGGTGGAGGGATTTGAGAGAGGAGGATAAGGAAGAGGGGAGAGGAACTGGAGATGGGTCATTGTTTTGGGAGAAATTGGGGGAAGAAGGAGGCAAGGAAGAAATTTTGAAAGAGAGAGGAAGAAGGTGGAAATTGGAAGAATATAATGTTTTGGGGAAATTTTACAAGGAATTTTGTTGATGGGAAATTTGGGCTCGGGGGCTAGGAAACCACAAGGATTCCTGAAGATATGGAGTTGGAGAGGTTGTTCCAAGTTGGTTGGGAGGTAAATATTCAATTTGGGCAGTTGGGAAAGAATAAGAACAAACAAGTCAAGGTATGTATTTTATTAGTTGGTTTGTTATTATTATAATGTTTTTATTATGCTGTATAATTTACTATACAGTCTATTTACCAATTTACTCAGTTTATTCCTTGCATAAAGAAAAAAATTCTAAACTAAATTGTGGTCATTAAAGTAGGAGATTAGAAGATTTTTATTAATTTTGAGGCCCTGAAATAGGAAGGCCATTACAAATGGTATCAGAACTTGGTTTCAAAACCGAAACCTGGGCTTGACCACCCACCCAACTATACAATTTGTTCCCAAACCCCTAACCTACATCCTAGAAACCTTGTATTTACAAGCCCTTATCTCAGAAATCAGCTGCAAATTCTCATTCCATAAAACTCTTCAATTTCACTTGAACCTAATGTAGGGTTAGATATCATGAAGTAAATAAATTCATTTATTCACAACATGTGATATATTTGGATTCACATAAACTATCAGGAACATAGGCATGAGCCACACAAGAATCAGATACAATTCAAGTTTAACTCAAGTTTCATTGATTCAAAAAAAAAATTACGCACAAGAAGGATCTAAAGATTGATTTCTATCTAGAACTATATTTAGCATATTTCAACACCTGGAACATGTTGAAACACGTTTTCCTTTTCTTCTACTAACCCATCATAATTTTCTTTGTCAAATCCGACTTTTGGGTACATCTCCTATTCGATAATCCTGAACAATTTCTTCCATGACCTTCTGACAATTGGGAATCTCAGATCTCCCAACAAAGAACATCAAAGAAATACCATCTCCCTCTGTATCCATGAAAACCATTTTTATTTATTTTCAATGAGAATGGATTCATAGAAGATCAGTCATGAGAATAGATAAATGTTGTAGGAACTTCCCCAGAAGCTTGTTCATTCATGAAAAAATGGAATGCTCAGTTTTTTTTGTCTTCTAGAATATGGGTGCCCTCACAATTAGAAATATGAGTGTGTAAATCCAAAACCAATTCACCGTATGAACCCACATTACATTTTTTTTGTCATCATAATTTTTCAAAACTCCATTTTCAGTGGGTTCTTCTTCTTTGGGAAGAGAAAAACTCTTCTACAAACATTGTCCCAAAAACGTGTTTAAAAATCCTTCGATGGAAAGTTTCGAGAGCCTTGGAGCCAAAACTTGAACTCTCGACCTACCAAATCCGAAACCATCCCCCAAGACCATAACACCAAATCGCAGGGCCCAATACCAAGCCAAGAAGCCATAAGGAGAGCCCACTAGGGGAATAACTCTTGCACAATGCATCTGAGCACTAGGATAAGAGTGAAAGCATCGAAACAAAAACAACTTTGTCTCAAAATGTGCCAAATTAAGAGCTTATGAATGGTGTATAGTGCACAACATGTCCAACTAAGCTTCCCCAACAGCTCCACTAGTCCTCTTCCAACTCTATTTCATCCTTGGTCGTGAAATCCTTCATTGTCTTTTCTTCCCCCTCATCTTCAAGGAGCTCTAGCTCTTCGATCTTGTCGATTTTGGTGTCATTTTCAATGGCCTGAAGACATTGGAAAATGAAAAACAATAGAAGCATCATGAGAGGGAAAATCAAAAGCCTTGCGACCACCATGGCTGCAGAGATTTTTTCTCATGCTCTTCAAACCAAACAATGAGCGAAGTGAGGAGGATAGGTGACAATTATGGTTGAAGGGTCTCATGTTTTTTTTTTTTTCTACGAACAAGAAGGGAAATACATGGAATCCCATGTTGGTTCGGGTTGTGTGGCGTAAGGAAGTTGGTCTGAAGTTTTTTTATTTTATTATTTTTGTAATGGAGGGAAGAGAAACATGTGGAATCCCATGAAGGTACGGGTTGTGTGTCATATGCAAGTCTAGGTTGTGTCCCGTAAGGAAGTTGGTATCAATTTTTTTTATTTTTTTTATTATTTTTCTAAGAGTGGAAAGGGAGGGACATGGAATCCCATGCAGGTTCGGGTTGCATGTCGTAAGGAACTTAAAAATATATATTTTAATCAAAATTAGTTATTTATTTAAGTTCCATGTTTCTTCATTTATTTTATTTTATATATAGGCATTTTAAATTTTATTTTATTTGTTTATTATTAGTATTATTTAAAAAAATATATTAATATTATTAAAAAGGGGGGGGG
>ML780310.1:806681-819141 GCA_009831015.1 Picea engelmannii
TATAACTCATTTTTATTTTATTTATTCTATACAAATCAAAGTTAGTTTAACTTACACGTGATTATAATTAATAATAATTAATTAACCATAATTTTATCTATTTATTCATAAATATATATAATTTAAAGTACTCATGGGTATGGTTATATATATAGTTCATTACTAAATTACCAATTTGTAAAGGAATTGGTAAGTAAATGTCTAAAATAGTAGGATAGCTAAGATTAACGTAATGAATAGAAAACACATAAGAAATTGAGGCATCACAAGGACAATTAAAAATAATATCCGACAGGTGATTAATACGAGTGTGTATTGATTTATGGAAGGGCTCTACAACCGGGAAGGGTTATACATTTGATTGAATAGATAAATTAGGATAATTGGTGATTACCCCACATTGGTATCATAGCTAGATATGTGAGATATTGAGTAGTTTACTTAGACAAAGGTACCAAGATTATATGCTTTAACCCTGACCTAAGACACTTACCTTATAGGAGTAATGTTTGTTTACACACAAGTAAAAAAAAAAACAAAAAAACTTACGCCTAACCCTATGTTTGCATGTATAAGTTTGAGCAAATGTTGAATGCCTTAAACTCTTCCTTGATAATAATTTGGTTTGATTCAGATTCAGTTATTCAAGATGGTTAGGACTTGGGGAAATCAAGTTCAAAGGGCATCTTGGCAAGGACTGCCAACATCGTCACTACCACCACCATCAGCTGAATTATCTCTCAGTTCACACTCTTTAGAGTCTACAATGAGACATTAAAGGGACGTCAGTCAATAGATGTCAAAGTGGAACCCCAAAAATATGGAGTGGGTAACCTTGAAGCATCAAGGGACTCGGGGGGAGGGCCTCCACTAGGGGACATCACTAGAGAACTACAAAAGATCAAACTCCCAGAGTTTGTTGGGGGTCATGTAAGTGAACGTGCAGAAGCCTGGTTGGAAGGAATGATGTGATGTTTCACCTTAAGAGACTATGCTTCCACATCAAAGGAGAATATAGTGATTTTTCAGTTGAGGGATAGTGCCTTGAACTTGTGGGTAACCTAGAGAGGAAGTTTCACCTTACCCCACACACTGTCTCATGGGATATTTTTGAGGAAAGGTTCCATAGGAAATATTTTCCTGCGTACTATGAGGAACAACAGGTAGGAGCATTTCATGCCTTAGTTTAGGGAAATAGGACCATGGAAGAGTACGGGATCAGGTTCATGGAGTCAGTGACATATGTTTCGTACATGGATATCGATCAATGACAAGAAGAACATTTTGTGTACAAATTAAACCCTTATATATGGGCCATGGTATGGATGTGGAAACCATCGTCAGTAGCTAAAGAAGTTGAAAATTCTCATTACGTAGAGGAGCATATGAGCTTAAATGGAGACATGAGGTAAATCATTCCACAACATCATGAATTTGTGGGGAAATCCCTTGGGACTTTCTCTAGGAGAGGAAGGTATAGGCCACCTCCTTATGGAAATAAAGTCACACCTAGAGTAGTTACAACAAGTATTTCAATGGAGGCGAGTGTAGCATCCCACTCATCTCCAACCACGACAAAAGAATGTCCACGACCTTCAAAGATTGTCAAAGGGGAAAGGGTTCAAGAGGAAGGAACACATTTTAGAGACCATCATAGAGCAATGTGCAGGTTCCATCAGGTGTTACTTGTTGGGGGTGTGGAGGACCTCATTACCATCGTGATTGTCTAGAGTCACAAGAAATATTTTTGCATAGAGAAGGAAAGGCATGGATGGGAAGAAAAAGTAGTAGCCACCAAATTTATGAAATGGTTGATAACCACCAGACAGAGCATTAATCCACTGTGGTGGAGTCATCAGGTATGCTAAATCATGTCAATGTTAATATTTAATTTTATTGTGTTTCTACATACACTTTCATTTCACCTTGTACATTAGAAAAGTGTGGGTTGGCAGCCAACGATCACGATGAATTTAAACAAATCAAGATGGCTTCAAGGGAAAAATAAGCAGTAGGACCTAGCATCGATAATTTTCTAGTAGACCTGGTAGTGTGTACTACTAGGTTGAAGGTGTACATCATTATTCTAGGTATGTATGACCTAATCAATGGAATGGACTGGTTAGAATCCCATCAATCTATGGTAGATTGTTTTTTGAAAAGGGTGCTTTGTGTTGTCAATGAAGAGAGGTCAGTAGAGATCCATGGTGTAGAGAGGAAGGTGTCTCTACGCTTTATCTTGACCATGAATTTTAAAATTTGTGTAAGTAAAGGTTGTTGATTATATGTAGTGGATGTAGTCAATGATAGGAAATGACTCTCCCTGGATTAGTATTCAGTATTATCGAAGTTTGAGGATTTTTTTTCAAAAGAGTTTCCTGGGTTATCTCCTGAGAGGGAGATTGATTTTACCATTGAGATAAAAGATGATGCAAAGCCAATTTCCAAGACAGTGTATAGGATGATGGTGTCAGAACTTTGTGAGTTTCATATGCAATTGAAGGAACTACTTGAATTAGGGATAATAAGGCCTAGTGTCTCATCTAGCGGTGCACCAGTAATTTTTTTCAAGAAGAAGGATGGTTCCTTATGACTGTGTATAGATTACAGGGGCTTGAACCTTGCAACAACGAAAAATAAGTACTCAATGCCACAGATAGATAACCTCTTTGATTAGATGAAAGGAGAAAAAATATTCTCAAAAATTGATCTGTGATCAGGGTTTCACCAGTTAAGGACTAAGGAAGGAGATATTCCTAAAACTACATTTCAAACTCGGTTTGGGCATTACGAGTTCATTGTAGTACCTTTTGGTTTTTCCAATGCACCAACAATATTCATGAGCCTCATGAATTGTGTATTCTAAAAGTACTTAGACCACTTTGTATAGGTCTTTGTGGATGATATCATCATCTATTCCAAGAACGAAAGAGAACATGAGGAACACGTATGAGTGCAGTTATCATGCCTTAGAGAGAACAAATTGTATGGAAATTTCTCGAAGTGTTCTTTCTTCCAGAAATAAATTCATTATTTAGGTCATATCATTTCCGGTGAAGCAATATTTGTGGACCAATAAAAGGTAAAGGCCATTATCAAATGGCCAGTGTCGAAAAATTATCACGAGGTAAGAAGCTTCATGGGGCTAGCGGGTTATTATTGAAGGTTTGTAGAAAGGTTCTCTAAGAGAGAGAAATCCATCACCACCTTGCAGCACAAGGGGTTAAGGTATGAATGGAAAAAAGAATGAAATATTGTAGTCATTGAGATTAAGAGGTTACTAACTTGTGCACCAATTCTACGAGTGTCGGATATGGAAAAATAATTCACAGTCTGCATAGATGCCTCAAAGCAAGGATTGGGTGTCATGTTAATGGAGTATGGTGGAGCCATATCATATGCATCAATAAAGTTGAAGAAACATGAGGATATTTACACTACTCATGATTTAGATCTAGCAGCTGTAATGCTAGATCTGAAGCTTTGGAGACATTATCTAGTGGGGCAAATATTTGAGCTCAAAACTGACCATTAAATATTAGAGCATCTCTTCACTCAAAGTGATCTCAATTCGCAGAAGAGGCGATGGAGCGATTTTATGAGTGAGTATGATTTTTTAATTCCATACATCAAGGAAAATGAGAATGTGGTCGCAGATGCCTTGAGCAAGAGACCGCGTGTCTTATCCTTGGTACCCTTAAAATTTAATCTGAAAGAGCATGTGTTGGGGAAACTTCTTGGAGATAGTTGGTATTTAACAGTTACTTCACCCCTCCAAAGTGGGAGGAAATTAGATTCAAATTATGAAGGATATAGCCTGGAATCAAATGGATTATTAAGATATCACGAAAGGATGTACATCCCTGAAGGTGGGGATATTTGAAGAATCATACTCAAGGAAGCCCATAGATCACTTTATTGTGCACATCTAGGTGTGAATAAAATGTGCAAAGACATGAAGAAGATTTTCTTTTGGGTAGAAATGAAGCAATATGTAGTCCATTTCATCACCAAGTTCCTAGAGTGTCAACAAGTAAAGCTTGACCACCACCACCCGATAGGTCTCCTACAACCACATGATGTTCCTATGTCCAAGTGGGAAGTCATTTATATAGATTTTTTTGTGGGATTTCCACTCACATTGCACAAACACAATGGAATTCTTGTGATAGTTGATAATTTGACCAAGAGTGCTCATTTTGTTCTATTTAGAGACGCTTATGATTTCACTGATGTGGCACTTGTGTTTATAGGTGAGGTCATCCTTCTGCATAGGTTATCTAAGAAGATCATTTCAGATAAGGACTCCTAATTCACATGTAGGTTTTGGACAAGTTTATAGTCAGCATTAGGAACTTAGTTGAACTTAAGCACAACATATCATCTCGAAATACATGAGAAAAGTGAAAGAGTAAATTAGGTTATTATGGAATACATGCTTAGGATGTATGTTTTGGATAATCAAACCCATTGGGAGAAGTACCTACCTTTGGAAGAGTTAGCCTACAATAATGATTTTCATAGATCCATTGGAATTCCACCCTATGAAGATCTGTATGGAAGGCTATGTAGGAAACCATTGAGTTGGGAAAGGTTAGAGGACCAAGTGACAGCTAGGCCAGAATTGATTCAAGAGATGGAGGAAAAGGTGATTCATATTCGATCGAGACTAAAGGAAGCACATGATATACATAAAATTTATGTCGATGCACATCAAAATGATTGAAGTTATAAAGAAGGAGATCAATTTTTCATTTGTATTAGGCCTAGTAAGAGTACCATTTCATTCGGGAAGGGGAAAAAGTTGTCGCCTCGATTTATAGGATTGTTCAAAATCCAAGAGAGAATTGGACCCATTACCTATCATCTTGTACGGCTACCCCACTTTGATAAAACTCATAATTTTTTTCATGTATTTGTTCTATGTCATTATGTTGTTGACGAATCTCAAAAACTGAATTGGAAGGAATTGCAGGTATCGGACCCGAGAACCCTCATGGTCAAATTGTTATGTGTATTGTACCGTAGGGTCTGACACCTCAGGAACCGTCTGGTAGATCAAGTTAAGGTCTAGTGGGACAGGTATATCCCATTATATGTTACTTGGGAGGATGCAAATACATTATGATGAGATGATCCCTCACTTTTTTTATCACCTCAGGAATATATTTCCTGAAGGTTGGGTGTATGTAATGCCACCTTTTGAATTAGATAACTAGAATTACCTAAGGCCTAAGAACATTTTGTTTTTTTATTAACTGTGAAACTATTAATGATACACTTGAAATTTTAAGACATATGGACCTATGTGAATGTCAATTCTATGAATGCTTATTGTTATTTGAATTATGATGGGTACTCTGAAATCTATTTCTAACTTGAAAATTTTGACATTCAAAGTTGTTGGTACGTGGATACCGAATTGAGAATATGGTTAAATGAATTTACATGATAGTAGTGCATAGATATGTATGAGTTTGTGTTATAGACTAATCTGTAGGTCAATAGGCTATGAAATAGCCAAAGGATATTCATGATAAAAGTTTGGTGTTGTGAACATTGACCATGAAACAGTATGGTATGAATATTGTATGTGCAATTATATTGGTTCAAATTCATTTCTATGATATGTGGACAGGTGCAGGTTTTTCGGGTGGCGAGACAGCCTGAAACTAAATATACGATGACAAAATTCCCACCAACATAGTTCCCTTGTATCCTCTAAAATTGTATCTTTCAAATATTTTGGGTAGATTCTAATGGTTATAGGATGCATCTCGTGCACCCTTATGTTGAGTGAATCAACCACCTTGTTCTCTTTACCTTTGATATTCTTTATATCAAAGTCATATTCTTTGAGGAATTCTAACCACCTTCTTTTCCTAGCATTTCAAGTTCAATGTTTGAACAAGTATTTCATACCACTATGGTCTGTACTTAACTCAAAATATAGTGCTTCGGTGGAAATCTTGGTATTACCTTAAATACATATTCAAACTCTTTTAGGACTGCATAATATTCAATATTTGGCATCTTCTCTTTAGGTTTCTCTTCCATATGTGATACAAATAATTGACACCCTTTCCCATAACTCTTCTTCATATGCAAGGTTGAAATTCTATGACAGTTACTTTCTTGGTAATTCCCTATGCTATTCTTAAGTTCCACTTCTCGTCCAAGTAAGTAAATTTCTTATTAGAATATTTTAGGACAACATGATGTTGGTCCAACCAATCCATACCAATTAGGAAATCATAGGAACCTAAAGGTATGATGTTCAAATATTCCTTGATGCTAAATCCATTCATGCCCATTGGGCATGCCTTAACTATATATGAAAATTTTCTTTTAGCTCATGTGGCTAGTTGCACCATCTAAGTTTTTCCAAGCTTGCTTCTTAGAAAATGAAATCTCTTAACCATCTTAGGATCTAAATAACTATGACTAGATCCTAAATCAGTCAAAATAGAAATGGTTTGGTTGTTGATTATACCTTCTAATTCAATCATACATGAATGAAACTCAAATTGCTTGTTATCTAGAGAGGCATAGATCCTTGGTAAACTTATACCTGTGTCCTTCATTGTTTCATATTTTTCTACATTGTAAGCAGTTTCACTTTTCCACCTCTGTGAGATAAATCTCTCAAAACATGATCTCTTCCACAACACCAACATTGAATAGGTGTCTTCCTTGGTCTTTTCCCTATTTCCCCTGTCATTTTGGGTTATATAGAAGTTGGCTATCCCTGAGAATTATTTATTAAGAATGGTTTCTTAGATCCATTCTTCCTCTGCTCCATCATACATTTATTTTTGTTTTCCCATGTCCTTTGGAAAGTTGGTCTTCCTCTATGTTGTTCATAAAGGAATTTATCCCTCCTTATAGTTTCCTCTAGTGTCTCTAGGTCATCATACTATATATTATCACTGATAAAATATGGAATCCCACTCAGGTACCTTTGAATCTTAACTTGCCCCTCCTGGATGAAAGAAACATACTTCACCAACTCCAAAAACCTCCTTTAATATTCATCTATGATCATACTCCCAAGATTGAGTTCAAAGAACTCCTTCATTTTCTTATCATAGTATCTCTTAGTCAAGTATTTATTCTATAAATACCTTTTGAATTCCATACAAGTGACCTTCTTCTCATCAGTGTGTTGTACCTTCACAAATTTATCCCACGACATTGATTCTTTTCCTTTGAGTTGATAAATGGAAATTCTTCCTTCTGCTTGTGAAGAGTAATTATGTAATTGAAAATCCTTCATCATGCCTAGAAACCATGTATTTTCATCCTCATCCTTATTTTGTTCACCATCAAATGTAGGAGGCTCGATTTTGTTCATTTCCCTCTTTAGCTCATCCACCCCAAAACTTTTATTATGCTTCCTAATAGGGGATGGACTTGGAATTATGCGTGGTCTATTAGTTGAAAGTATTTAAGAATTATAATGATGTATCCAAACACTTCTTGGTCTTCCCCTCTCATCGTATTATTTGTGATTCCCTCATTTTATTAACCCAAACTCCTTATCCATATTCTTCTCTATTCTTTACAAGCTATGCATTATCCTGATGTTGAAATGTTCTTGTTGCTCCTTATATGTCATAAGACTCTCATTATCAACTTTATAATTTTGAACATACTTTTTCAAACCTTTTATAGTCTCTACCAATTCCATAATTTATTCCTTTCCTTCTCCATGTATAATTGAATATGTACCTTCAATGCCTAAATTAACATACATCACTTTGATCTCATCTTCATGGTTGTAAGCCCTCTGTGAATGTTCCATGATTATGAACTTTGTGTTGATCCTCTTTTGATCTAAATGTTGTAAAATCTGTAAAATGTGTAGCCAAAATAATTTATTAGTCTTAACAATTTACAATTACATAAATATTTCATATGATTATGTTCCAATAATGGATTAGGATTCTTTCTTTCATGAATTATCCGAAAAAATTCTCAATACTTATATTTTTTTCATCTATGTGGACTCATGGACTCATGGAATCGTGGACTCAAGGAAGCATAACTCTCCCTTTCATAAATCCATCCAAAAATTTCCCATAATCAACCATTTTTCTCTTTTCAGACATGCAGACTCACAGACTCATGGAATCATGGAAGAATAACACTCCCTTTCATAAGTCCACCCAAAGAGTTCCACTTCTTCAGGTTTAGACTCATGGACTCACGGACTTGTAACCTTTATTACATAAGCCCATCCAAAAAATATCAACACTTATCCATTTTTCCACTTCTTTAGACTTTTGGACTCACAGACTCACCAAATCAGAGAAAGAATAACTCTCCCTTTGATAAATCCATCTGAAGAATTCCCATAACCATTTTTCTCTTTTTGGAGTCACTGACTCATGGAAGCATAGCTCTCCCTTTCATAATTTGGCCCGAAGAGTTCCCATACTTAAGCATTTTTCTCTTTTTGGACTTTCAGACTCATAGAATCACGAAATCACAGACTAACGGACTTATGGAATCATATTTCTCTCTTTCATAAGTCCACCCGAAGTGTTCCCATACTTAACCATTTTTATATGTTTAGACTTGTAGACTCACAGACTCGGAGACTCACGGAAGCATAGATTTGTATTTCCTAAGTCTGCCTGAAGAGTTCCCATACTAATCCATTTTTCATTCCCTGTAGACTCACTGACTCATACTAAGTCTAAACACTTATTCAACTTTCCACTTCTTCACACTTTCAGACTCACGAACTTGTAACCTTTATTGCATAAGTCCATCCGAAAAATATCAACACTTAGCCATTTTTCAACTTGTTCAGACTTTCAGACTCGTGGAATCACAGGCTCATGGAATCATACTAAGTTTCAACACTTAGTCAATTTCCCACTTCTTCAAAATTTTGGACTCGTGGACTTGACGATTCATGCAATCAAAGACTCACAATGAGTCTTAACACTTAGATGATTTTCATCTCCCCGCCTCTGTGTACCTTCCACCATGGAAGTTCACATCACAATCCACAAAGTTAGCTGACACGTGGCCCCCCATGTCATGATGATGTCATCATACAAAAAAATACTGAAAATTTTCCAATTTCACCCATTTTCCAAAAACTCCAAAGATGCTCAAATTTACCCAAAATGAAATTCCTTCTTTTTTTGTTATTATATCTTTGTTAATAATATTAATTAAATCCATTAAAGAACGATACATAAATGTCTATACACTGCTTTCAAATTCAACTCTTTAACTAAGAAGTTTTCATTAATTAGATGAATAAATTGGGGGTTTTGCCCAATTCCATTCCATTTCACCATGGTTTCTCGGTGACCATTCAGTTTATTCAATTACATTCGGTGTTAATCCCTGATATTGGCTCATTACCCCTTAATTGGGGCATATTATATTAGTAATTTTATATTATTTATGGCGGCTTTAGGCCATTAGTTGTAATTATACCTCCTAGTCTCTTATATATACCAAGGATACATTTTCATTTTGAATCATCTTGTACTTGAACATTTAAGTGGGGTAAAAGAAGTTTTCCCCCTCGAAGAGGCTTATTATCTGAAATTATATCTTTTTCAGGGCATTGAGTAATTTTTCTGAGGTTTTCTATGCTATATTGATATTTGGTTCTTAACATATGGTATCAGAGCTCAAGGTCTTGCGGTTTTGTTGTTACATCTGAGACACCTTGGAATTTTTGCTATAACTTTTTTTCTACAACGTTTAACAAGGAACGGCTTGGAGGATATTTATTATAAAATATCAAGGTAGGTTGGGTTAAAAATTCATCTAGTAAGGCCTTATACTTTCATAGATACATCATGTACAAGATATGGTTCTGGAATCATCTTGAACTGAGTCATTGTGGAATTTTCTCTATAAAAACGTTTTTGTAATGTTTTAGACCCTGAACTCTGGAGGATATTTACAAAAATTTCTAAGGTATCAGTGGTAAAAATTTCATCTTCTGGGTCATCTTAAATTTTTAGATACACCTTGTGTAAGATAGGGTATCTGACTAGTCCTATTGACTAGTCTCAAAAAGGTGTTCCAGGTAAAACTATCATAAATGCTTCCTAGAGTATCCAAATTGAGGGGGACTGGTTTGATTCGATCGTGGACAGTCATTAGTATTTTTGGTGCAAATTTTCAAATTTTTTGTCAATTATTTTTTGCGGGGCACGCTATACAAGTGAGATCTCGTGGAAGGGCAAAAAATCTACAAGTTGTGGGGAAGTTACTGTAAATTCCACTTGGAACATCAAATTTTGATCAGATATGTGGAATTGCAGAGAAGAAATATCATAGAACTACATAAAATAAATTTTCATACCCAGAAGGGTCCAAGCTTGGGAGATACAACAGAAGAAATATTGTCTAGCAGAACCACCTCAAAATCAAGGTTCAAAAGTGATACTTGGCCAACATGCCACCCAAAAAGGGAACTTCTACACCAAATAAGCCTCCAGAAAATCCTACTTTGAGTCTTGATGAAGGTGAAGAAATGTGTAGGGACATAAATTATTTACAAAAGAATATAGTAACAAAAGATGAACTACAAGAGATGATGGAGTGTTTAAAAGGGGATATCATGGAAGTATTGAAAAATTTCGTAACAGAGAAGACACCTGAAAGTGAAAATGCATCCCATGAAATTCATGATGAGGACACAAGGAAGGTGTATCAAGGATGGAGAAACTCCAACTTTGGTTTGAAGACCAATCGCCTTCCTAAGATTGATATGAGGAAGTTTGATGGCCAGGACCCAATCACATGGATACTTCAGATAGAGCAATTCTTCGATCTCCATAATGTGCCACATACACAAAAGGTATGAATTGCTTATTTATATTTAGAACCTAATCAATTTGTATGGTATCGATGGCTATGTTCTCGCAAATCACTCGTCACTTGGACAATTTTCACAGAAGAAATGATAGCACACTATGAGGATACAAGGAGCAATACCTTCTTTAGCCAATTGATAAATCTCACGCAAAAAGGTTCAGTTACCGAGCACATTGAGAACTTCCAAAGATTGAATATAAAGGTAACCGATATTCCAGATGAGCACTTGATTGATGTATTCATAGGAACTTTAAAGGATAACATTCAACATGAGGTTCTCCTCTGGGAACCCAAATCATTGGAGAATGCATTTAAGGTGGCAAGAAATGTTGAAAGTAAAAATATGGCTATGGCTACTAGAAGGACCAATCCTAACATCTATAGAGAGAAAAATGCTCCTTCTTCTAAAACACCTCAACCTGCAAGGTTGACACCTCAACAATTGGAGGAAATAAAAGAAAAAGGTTTATGATTTAATTGTGACAGCAAGTACAGTAAGGGACATAAGTGTGGTGAGAAGAAATTATTCTACATAGATTGTAAAGAGGAAGAAGAACAAGAACAAGAACCATATCAAGATGAAAACGTAGAAGCAATTTCATCTGAAGAGTTGACTCCCATGATATCATGTAATTAATTGACTAGAATTAGCACTCCTCAAACCCTCAATATCGAAGGATACATCAAAAAGAAAAAGGTAATAGTCCTAATTGATTCTGATAGTACTCATAATTTCATTCATTATAAATTAGCCAAATATCTCAATTTCTTTGTATATCGGGTGCCAGAGTTTCAAGTAATGATTGCAGATGGAGGAACTATCAATTGCTCAGGAAAATACAATAAGATCAATCTTACTATGGGGGAATCTGTAATGAATAGTCCAATGATTTCTATACCCATGGGTGGTGCAGATGTTGTACTAGGAATCGAATGGTTACAATCATTAGGAACAATGGCTTTTAATTTTCAAGAACTTTTTATGAAATTTTCATTGGAAGGAAAATAAATTGAGTTAAGAGGTACACAGGGAAACCCAATAAGGTGATAAGCTCTAACAGCATGACAAAATTATTGAAAAAGGGACATCAAGGCGTTATTGCACAAGTATGCTCACTAGATTTTTAAACATCTAAGCCATCTATTCCTCAAGATCTCCAAAGGATCATTGATAAGCATTCCAAAGTATTTGAAGATATTCCCAAAGGTCTTCCACCCACTTGAAATCATGATCATGAAATTCACCTAATTCCTGAGAGTGTTCCTCCTAACATCAGGCCATACAGATACCCTTATGCCCAGAAGAGTGAAATTGAGCACATGGTTGAAGAAATGTTAGAGGGTGGCATTATTAAACCTAGCCAAAGTTCCTACTCTGCACCTGTGGTAATGGTATTCAAGAAAGATAACTCATGGAATATGTGCCCAGATTATAGAGAGCTCAACAAGATCAATATTACAGATAAGTTTCCCATTCCCATCATTGATGAATTGTTAGATGAACTACATGGAGCAATCTATTTCACAAAATTGGATCTTTGTTCAGGGTATCATCAGATCAGAATGAAGGAAGAAGATATCCCAAAAACAACATTCTGAACTC
>ML780310.1:819191-848143 GCA_009831015.1 Picea engelmannii
CATTATGAATTTTTGGTCATGCCTTTTGGCCTTACAAATGCACCTTCCACATTCCAAGGGTTGATGAATTCCATTTTCAAGCCCTTCCTTTGAAAATTTGTGTTAGTATTTTTTGATGATATACTAATCTATAGTAAGCCTTTGGAGGATCATGTGCGACATGTTGACAAAGTACTACAACTACTAAAGGAGAAGCAACTATATGCCAAACCATCCAAATGTTTCTTTGGAGTAAAGGAGGTAGAGTATTTGGGTCATATTGTATCTCATGAAGGTGTCAAGGTAGACCCTAACAAGATTAAGGCCATGATGGACTGGGCAATTCCCAAAACATTGAAGAATCTTAGAGGATTTTTGGGTTTGACAGGTTACTACCGCAAGTTTGTTCGGAACTATGGAAGAATATCATAACCTTTAATGGAACTAACTAAGAAGAATGCATTTTCATGGACTCTAGAGGCAACTAAATCTTTTGAACAACTTAAAGAGGTGATATGTAAAGCTCCTGTCTTGACCACTCTAGACTTCACAAAAACCTTTATTGTGGAATGTGATGCCTTGGGAAATGGAATTGGTGTTGTCCTAATGCAAGAAGGAAGGCCCTTGGCTTTTGAAAGTCAACCACTCAAGGGAAAGGACTTACAAAAACCCATTTATGAGAAGGAAATGATGGCAATACTACATGCATTAAAGAAATGGTGACCTTACCTAATAGGTAGGCACTTCAAGGTCAAAACAGATCATGATAGTCATAAATACCTTGGAACAAAGACTATCTTCAGAAGAACAAAAAAAATGGTTAACCAAGATATTGGGTTATGATTTTGAAATCCTCTATAAAAGGGGAAGAAAAATGTTGTGGTGGATGCACTCTCAAGAAAGGATCAAGATGTTGAGACCTTTCTCTGTGCTATCTTGATCATCCAACCTGATTGGATAATACAAGTAAGGGATGAATGGAAGAATGATGAAAAAGTGTGGACTCTCATTCAAAGGTTGCAGCAGAATTCCAGTGCATTAGATACATTTACATGAAAAAATGATTCACTATGGTACAAAGATCTCTTGTATTTATGTAAGAACTCCCAACTCAAACAAAAGGTACTATTGGAATTGCACACCTCTCCAGTAGGAGGGCACTTGGGATTTTTCAAAACCTACCATAGAGTCATGAAGGATTTTTTTTTGGATGGCCTTAAAACAAATGTTCAAAGGTTTGTGGCAGAATGTTTGGTTTGCCAACAAAATAAGGTGGAAACAATTAAGACCCCAGGTCTTTTACAACCATTATCCATCCCAAGTCAGCGCTGGGAGGAGGTTTCCATGGATTTCATCACAGTGTTACCAAAGTCTAAAAGAAAGAGTGTAATCATGGTGATTGTTGATAGACTAACCAAGAACAAACACTTTTGTGCACTCTCTCATCCCTTAAAAGCTAGTACAGTTTCTACCGCATTCATGGAGACAATTTAAAAGCTACATGGCAGCCCAAAGATTATTGTAAGTGATAGAGATCCCATCTTCACTGGACATTTTTGGATAGAATTATTTTCTTTTTTGGGTACTCAATTGGCTCATAACTCATCCTATCATCCTCAATCTGATGGAAAAACTGAGATAGTGAACAAATGTCTAGAAGTCTACCTTCATTGCTTTGTCTTTGATAAACAAACACAATGGTTCAAATGGTTACCCTTGGAAAAATGGTAGTATAACACTTCCTTTCATACTGCAACAAAAATGACACCATTTATGGCACTTTATGGATACCACCCTCCTTCCATCACTTCTTCTCTAAAAGAAAAATCTAAGGTTCAAGTAGTGGAGGATCACATCAAGAATCAACAAGTTCTCCAAATCTTAAAGGACAACCTAACCATGGCACAAAATCGCATGAAACAACAAGCAGATCAACATCGTAGTGAAATAATTTTTGAAGTAGGGGATTGGGCATTTTTAACACTACAACCATACAAACAGATGTCCCTCAAACAAGCCAAGAAGGATAATAAATTATCACCAAATTACAATGGCCCTTATAATGTGTTGCAAAAGATTGGTACTATGCCATACAAATTGGAGCTGCCTTCATCTTCATGAGTACACCCAGTTTTCCATGTTTCATGCTTAAAGAAGGTTCTAGGAGACAAGATCCTAGTTCAAACTATATTTCCAGAACTTGACGAGGAAGGAAAAATAATATTGGAGCCTAAAGAAATCATTGACACAAGAATTCGCCAGCTGAGGAATAGATCCATTTCAGAGCATCTCATTAAATGGAGGAATCTACCGACTGAAGATTCCACTTGGGAGGATGAGTCTTTTATACATAAGCATCCAGAGTTACTCAAGCATTGCTGACAACACTTGTCTCAAGGGGAGGGGCATGTTAATCCATAATATTGGGTCATTACCCCTTAATTGGGGCATATTATATTAGTAATTCTATTTTATTTGTGTCAACTTTAGGCCAATAGTTGTAATTATACCTCCTAGTCTCCTATATATACCAAGGAGACATTTTCATTTTGAATCATCTTGTACTTGAACATTTAAGTGGGGTAAAAGGATGTTTCCCCCTTGAAGGGGCTTACTATCTAAAATTATATCTTTTTCAAGGTGTTGAGTATTTCTTCTGAGGTTTTTCTATGCTATATTGATATTTGGTTCATAACATTTGGTTAGCCATAGCCTTATACTGACTTCAAGTTTTACCATTTATAGGTATAAATTTTCTTAGATAGAGATTAACGTCCAAACAAACTTGTCCTCATGATCATGTCGAATAATATACCTTCTCACTATATCCACATATATATATATATCCATGTGTCTTTAAGGACACTTGGCACACCAAGGGAATCCCTTGTCCCTAATTTCGAGACTTAGGATATATACATATATCCATTACTTTAGTTTTAAGGAATAATATTATAATATTCCATTGGGATTAATCTACCTAGCTTATCCCCTTCCTAGACTCTTGTTCGCCCCCTTTCTGTTGATAGGTGGATTTTATCCCCCCGTACTCATTTGTGTATCGATCTACATGCAACGATGTGTTTTAATTAATAATATGAGTGTTTACATATTACAAAAATAGGCTCACTTTCCTTTAGCATCTATTCTCCCTGACCTAATAATTACATAATCCTTCTGGCCTATAACGACCTGGCTCACCAACCTATAAAACATTTAAATTATTGTGTGCAACTGGGGTTCAACCTAGGGGTATTACATGCGACACTTGCGACACTTAGGATGTGACATTTCACCACATGCGACACATTATGTAAGTGTGGAAAGTTTACATGCAACATATTTCCCCCCAAAGTGTGAAGTCAGAAGAGGAAACTAATGGCCGAAACACTTTATAGATTCTTCAATGCAAGGGTAGTCGAAGAACCTGGTAGAAGCTACAAAAAAACATCAAATAGTATACACATATGTTTCATTCATGAGGAAGACATACCTATGCTTGAAATATAAATGACTCAAGGCATGGTCGTCGACCAATATATTGTGTATCCATAATGATATTGGCTACAGAGATGGCCACCAAAGATATAATGTGGATTCATTCCTCCATGACATGACCTGGTTGAATCCATGAAAGAATACACAATGGAGCTACAATATGACTAGAATATAGCCATAGAAAAATACAAAGTGGATATATGTATATCATTCAAATGATCTCCATTGAAATCTGAGCAATGTATGAAACATGGTGAGTACTCCACCCAAGGTCTTCACCTTGATCCAAAAATAGTATGATTCTATCCATGTGAATAAATGTTTTGATGTGAAACATGGTAGAAAATGATTTATTACCATTTATTGATGTATATCATTAACAAGCATAAGGGAATAAAACATGATTTCAATGACTCCTAAGGTACTTATAACACATTCCAATGAACATGAATACTGATCTTAAGTCAAACATCCATGGAATCAATTGATTTGGGGTCATTGATGTAAACCCATTTTCTAAAGCAAGGAGGCTTGCCACTGAGGCATGCAGGTTCCAAGGTACTGATGTGTTTCTAATTATAATTCCCAGATAATGTGTTGAATTCTATAGGAAAATACTTGTCGAAGGAGGGCCTTTATGTATCCCCCAGCATTGACATGAAACTATCATTAGACCTTTCACTTGATACTAATTAGTACCTCTTTCTCACTTGCCTCTTTCACATTGATTTTTTTCCAATTTAGAGCAATTTCTTCTTCCATCAATTGCAAGAGTTCTAATCCATCTTTCATCGTTATGTGTGGACAAGGTTGGAAGTTTTATCCTCATCTTTGATTTCCATTCTTTCATTATTTTTTTCATGCATTTTTCAATATTTTTGGACCTCTTGGGAACCTCCATGGCGCCCTACAAGGTCGATGCTCCCTTAAGCTATTCATGGGGTGCCATGATAGATATTGGCACCTTGTTTACTTTATATAGGGCACGCTAGTTCTTTGAAATTGTCTACATAGGGCATTAGGTTAACAAAAACTTTTTTTTTATTTGTTTTACTCATTAAGAAAACATTTTTTTTTATTTGGGATCACGACTAATGAAGTTTAATGATGTTTGGTAGGTGTTTTATAGTCAATATGATAGAGTGGAAGGAAAGAGAGCATGCAAGTGACAATGTGTACTTTATTATAAAGATATCCAAGTGGGGGGCACCCATCATAATGTACATCCATTGAACTACAACACTGCAAATGGATGGCTACCTTTCACAATATTGTAGGCCGATATCCCACAAGGAAAGTGGTAGGATCCCAATTAAGGATGTAAGAGACCTTTATTTGCAAGCAATTGCATTCACCATTATAAAAATGGCATGAATCATTAGTCCTCATGTAACTTCCAAATATCAAATAGGGTGTGTGGGTGAATTCCTTGAACCAAATATTTTTAACTCGTTCGTAGGGTTCTTGGCGAATGTTAAGAATAAGATTTTGAAATGCAAGACATGGAGGAATTTTTTTTTTTGGTTACGGATCTTTATTAGTGTTGTTATACATTTGATTCAGCCATAGGTCTCTTTGATAGAGAATCCTATATTAGATCCCAAGATGGAGCGGTGGACTAGCCTTTCACCTCAATTAGTAAATGAGTCTTCATCATTTTCTTTCATGGTTGGTTTCTTCACATGGTGGAAGAGACATATTCTGATGGTGGAGGAATACCCTTATGTTGGGGTGGATTTTAGAGGCAATGAAAATTTATTCCTCCCTGAAGGGGTAAAATGGGATGCATCAGGTAAACTAAATATGTGACCTTATCAAAGGATTTTTTATGATATATGGTTTTTTTGTGGTACAATGAGGAGTACAAGCATATTTTTTTTTCATAATGCAGATAGAGGGATGGCTTGTCTAGATGGGCTGTCACCATTTGGATGATGTGGTGGTGTTCAAGTAGTGAAAGAGGTAGGTGGAAGAGTCAAAGGAATCTGCGAGGTAGAGAGAAATCTTAGGGGGGCTTGCCATGGGTGTCCCTTCAATGAGATTGGTGGTTGTTCCTTATCACCTATAGAGGCACATAGTGGGTGTTCCATAGGGTTTCATCCATGTAATGCAGCATGTACTTAGAGTAGTGATGTGTTACCATGAGCACAATGTGGTGCATGAAGATGCGTAGAGTCTCCTATCATAGTGTAGTGTTATTGCGATGATGTATGGGCATAGTAGCCCACATTTTTGTCCCTCTATGTACTTTTTGGACAATGTTATGGAACACTTATACTATTTACACACACACACACACACATATGAGTTTTGTCTCGACTACTTGTTTATGTAATTTTTTTATTTATGATTTTGAATATTCATCTATGTCTGATATTCCAATCCATCATATAATTTTCTAATGAATCTGTAATGACATTTAGTTCTCTCGATATGTGTCAGTATTTTGTGTAAGCAAATGAACTCTCAAGATAGCAAACCCTCAGATAGAGACATAGAAATACTGGATTGCAAAAAACATAAACATGATTAAGTTGAAAAACCACGAGTTGGGAATCGAGTCTAATGATTCTTTGAGATATGTTAAGGGAAGAAACATCAGTCAAAATTCCAATTACACCATGATGTTATGAAACATTATTGTTTGTAATTCCAAGACAGATTCATCCTAAATTTACTAATTCTCCAAAATGGTAAATGGTCCAAGTTGCAAAAGCTAAGTTCTAGGTATGTCAACTAGAGGCATCCACAAATCCAAAATATACAGGGAAAGATGTAGACATTTTCACATTCAATCACAAAGAAGGCTATAAACAACTAAAGATGAAACAAAACCCTTAAATGAAAAATTAAAGACACACCAAACCAAATCACATGGTATAATAATGTACAAAACACGCATGGAAGATTTTCTAAGCATAGTAATTCCTCAGATAGAACCCATTACGAGGCTCATTGAGATGGATTCCATCATATTTGACTAACTCATAGGAACCTCTTTGTAGCACACATTTTATGATGTAGGGTCCATACCACATCGGTTCTAATTTTCCTGCTCCAAGTTTACCATGGTCTTGGTCGTAGACCAGGACTACAAATCCTTATGAAAAAATGAGAGGTCAAACAGAATTATCATATTGAGTTTTGATACATTTTTTATATGTCTCATTAATGAGAGAAACATTGCGATGGGGCTCATCCAACTTCGTTAGATATAGGAAACATTCATCTTCAGCACAGGTGTTGGGAGAGAGTTCTTCGACTAGTTTCACAGATGGAATTCGACATTTAATTGGCAACACTACTTCTAACCCATATACCAGTTGGAAAGGTTTGAAACCAATGGTCGTTTTGACATAAGTTTGATAGGACCAGAGTGTTGAGAATATTTGTAAATTCCAATAGAGTTTTTTCAACCCCACCATGCATTGAAGCATGGTTTTCAAGACCTTGTTGATGGCTTCAACTTTTCCATTGGCTTGAGGATATTATGGGGATGAGTTTTCAAGTCGAAAACCTAATTTGGTACTCAAATCACTCATCATCTGATTTTTGAAATGAGATCTGTGACCAGTTACGATAGCTTGTGGGACTCTAAATCTAGTGATGATGTGGTTAAATATGAAAAGAGAAGTAGTTCAACCATCGTTTAAGAATGTAGGCATATCCTCAACTCATTTAGTAAAATAATTGACCTCGAAAATAATATAATTCCCCCCCACATTGAGGTAGTCTTACATTTCATGAAATAAATGCCCCGTTTTTCAAAGGGGTCTATGAAAACGATTGGATGTAGTGGAGTAGGGTGCATACGTGATTTATTGTCAAATATGTGACAAGGTGGGCATTTTTTTATGACATCAATAAAATCTTTGAAAATGGATGGAAAAAATAACTTGCACATAATATCTTGTAGTTTGTTTCCATCCTAGAGAGATGACCGCACAAGATCCTAAGTGACAGTCATTTAAGACCCGCGTGACCTCTTCATGAGCCAAAAAATGTCATAGAATAGTGTCAAGACCACAATGATATAAGTGTCTCCAAAAATAAGGTAATATTTTGAATGATGTCAAACATGACGTCGGTCGTCACACGAAATATATGGGCGGAAGTGTTGGGTCTGGAGATATAAGAGAATGTATCCATACCAGGGATCAGACATATTGATAAGGAACAATGACTAATCTGGAAGGGAATAATTGGGCTTTGTTTCTCATCGGTATGGGCAAGATGACAAATCAACTAGGAAAAAAAATGATTTCTTTGCTTTAAATTCGAGATCAAATTCATGAAGAGTGACTATCCATTTTGAATGTTTTCCCCCAAGTACTTGAGAAGTCAAGATTTGGTACATGGGATTTGAGTAACCAATAACCGTGGTAGTGAAAAATAAGATGTAGTGTCAAAATCTTTTGAAAACGATGATTGTTTCAAAAGTCAACTTCTCAACACATGAATATCAAAGTTTGGGACTAGAAAGGCTCTTACTTAAATAATATATCACATGTTCTACACCGTAATCATCCTCTTGAACTAAAAGGAGGGAAATAGTGGAAGTGTAGGCGGCTAAGTGAAGGATTTAATCTCTCGTATAGTTAGGGGTGTGTATCAATGGCATATGCATTAAATCATGTTTGAGAGCGTCAAATGAATGTTGAGCGAGTTCATTCCAGATAAAAGGGACATCTTTCAACAACAATCTCGTGACTTTTTTTGTGATTTCTGCATAATTGTAGATGAAACAATGTAGAGAGTTTTCCTTCCCTTGAAAACTTTGGAATTGGGTAATTTTGTTTGGATGGGGTAAATCCAGGATAACTTTCACTTTTAAGGGATCCACCATAATCCCATCTTTGGATACTATGAAATGTAGGAGCCGTCCTGATTCAATAACACAAATTCATTTGTGGGGATTGAAGTGTATGTTATAATGCCAACATATAAGAAAAATCACTCTTAGATGATGAAGATGATCTTTTTGATGATTTGAATGAGATGGAAATTCATCGAGGTAGGGCTCACCAATATGCTTGATATCGTGGAAAGCATAGGATATAGACCACCGAAAAGTGGCTCCAACATTTTTAAGGCCAAAGGGTAAATTACAATAAGAAAAGGTTCCACATGGTAATATGAAGGTTTTCTTATGTTGATTAGCCGAAAAAACATATTTGGTTGTATGCTCAAAACCCATACATAAAAGAGAATATTATGCTCCCGACGCAATTATCGATAATTTGGTCGATGAAAGGTTTAGGGTAATTGTATTTTGGAAAAGACTTATTGATATACCTATAGTCGACGTAAACTTGAACTGTCCCTTGTTCCTTTGTGACCAGAACTATGTTAGAAACCCATTCGTTCAGAGGTACAGGGTAAATGAAACCAGATTTTAATAATTTTTCTACTTCTTCCATTATTGACACAATTTTCTAAGGATGGACAAGGTGAAGTTTCTATTGTATAGGTTTCGATTCAGGGTAAGTTTTAATTTCATGCAAAACCATCGAAGGATCGATCCCTCGAATTTCTTCTAGCTCTAGGAAAAAATATCACAAAATTCTTTAAATAAGGAGGTGTCGTCTTGAATTTCTTCAGTCAAATAATTCATTCCTAATTGTATATTACCCATGACACCCTCTTTTTATGATATGTCTACGATGATGGTTTTCAAACTTTTTCCTAAATTTCCCTCGAAGATAGTATCCTGAGTAAGTATCGAAGATTGAGAATTATCGACAATATCAGATGGAAAAATAGATTGAATATTTTCCTCGATTTCATCCAAAATTGGAAAAAAGGATGAGTGGTGGTGGTTATAATACCAAGGTGATTCTTTGATACTAGGAATTTCCATTATGGCTTCTTCAGATGGAAAAATATGTAGGATGTAATCAAAGGTCGATGATAAGGAATTCAACGAACATGGTAATGAATAAGGATTGGATGCCACCAGATGTTGGTTGTTGAGTGAAGGAGAGGTGGATTGAATGGGATCATATTTGGCCTGTAATACCCCAAGTCAGAACCCCTGATGAATTGTAATGATGTTTAATGAATTTTATAGGCTATTGAGCCAATTATTTCTAAGTTGTCAGGCTTATGTGTTTATTAGGACGAAGAGCCTAGATGCTAAGGCTAGTGAGCCTATTTTTGTATATGCAATTATGTAGATCATAAATAAATAAAATGCATCGTTGTGTGTAGACCAACCATGAAGAAAGAGTTATGGGGGACTAAGATCCACTAGGAAGGGAAAGAGAAGTGGGCTGACAGGATAGGAAAAAGGGGATAATATTGAGGGATTAACCCAGGTGAATATTATAATGTATTTCATAAATTACTAAAGTTTTGGAAATAAACCATGTTATTCAACGTTCCTTTTAGGAGAGGAACAAACTCCAAGTTGAGACGAACGATCTCTTAGAGAGCCACGTGTCATCCTGGGCACATGCAAATTTATGTGGGGAATTCCATATGTTAGACCCATGATTTTCATAGCTAAGGTTAGAGGTTTTTCAAAAATTTCCAAAGTCATGCATGTTAGCACCCATATTGTTTTTATGCCTGGCATCATCTAACATCTCCAAGGGTAAGTTTCAAAAGGAAGCTTATCATTTATTATTTCCATTTCCATTTTCAACTACACACTGCAAAATTTTCTACGTGTTGCGCATAACACTTCATCGCGCAAAGGATTCTATGGCACATTGGATTTCATCAGGCAGTGGATTTCGTCGTGCAGTGAATTTCGTCGCGCAGTGGGTTGTTGCACATCGGATGTTGTCACACAAAGGAGGTTGTCACATAGAGGATGTCATCGTGCAATGGATTTTGTCGCATAGTGTATTTATTTTCACAAAGGATTCTATCGTGCAAAGGATTTTGTCGTGTAGAGGATGCTTTCGCCCAGAGGATTTTCCTTTGCACATTCTATAGGTTGCGTTGCACAAATGATTGGTTTAGTGGTCAACGTCAAGATCACGTTCTAACCACCTGGAGAGGAAATGTGAAACTCCGTGAGAGGTTTTTGTTTAGGACAAACCAAGTAATAAATACCTCTCTCATATTTAAAAAATGTTTCATATTTTGGAATATTCAAAGGAATCTTTGAGCCATATTTTTCAGTTTTCAAGATTTCCTGTTCGAGACATCTTTTTGTGACATGTATTCCGACCATATGGAGATGAATTTCGAGAAACTGAGAGAAATATTTTTCTTTATAACAATCTTAAATAAAAAAACCTTTCTGAATTTCAAAAAATAGTTTTCTACTAGTGATATATGATGTCATATTTAACGCCTATTTTCCCAGTTTGTTGCGCAATCCGTTGCGTTTTTGTTGTAGGTTACTATTGCATAGAAGACTTGTTGTGCATGGGTGACAGAGTGTCCAACAATGCACATGATGGCTTATCACAACCATATGGTCGAATTTTGATCATGATCAATGACTATAAATAATATATTGGTTATGATTATGATTTGGCAAAGTCGAGTTTTCTATTTTTAGTAAATCCATTGAAGTTATTTTTCTCTTTCAAAGAAATCAGATCCATAAGTCTAGGAGAGAGTAGTTCGACCCTAGAAGCCAAGGGTGACATTCATTTTCTATATATGGGGATTGTTTTCATGTAAAATTTGTTGGCTGACAAAATAGTGTAGACAATGACTATTCAATGTAACTTTCGAATTCGATTGAAACTTAATGCAAAGGTAATGAAGCTTCAATGAAAAGATTCTAACGGTGGCAGTATGATGTATTGTATTATTTCTTTCTGTATGTTCTTTCCTGTGCTATTATATTCACATCTGTAAATTTTTGTCTAAATCAGAACATGATTTCAAATATAGAATTCACTGCACAGTGCTCTAGATTCGCACCATTTAGACAAAATGTGTTTCTTCTAAGTTAAATCTAAATTCATCCTCAGAGGTGATCTTATTTTCTTCATGTGTTTTTCTCCTTCCACACAGAATGATTTTTAACTGAAATATTGTTTCTTATTTATCATGTATCCTCTCAATTTCAGTCACTAAGTCATTTGTTTCTCTCGTTTTCATAAGTTGACTCCATTTCCCAATGGTACCTTCTCTCTTGTTTGTCCTACCATCACTTTTAAAACAAAAATAAACTTGTCCTATTGTAGAATCTGACCTTTGTGCATTTATTGATGAAATATTTGAGGTATTACCATTCATTAGACATATGAGAGAGCCCTCTCTGGTTGTATAGGTCAGAATACAATCTAAAGTTGGTTGAAATAGTTACCTCAGGGCTTTATTTGATACATCCTAAAGAAATTACCTATTTATAACATTTTGGCATTGTTGTCGGGGATGAAATTGAAAAATTTCCCAGGGAAAGAACGACATGGTTGAGTTCTAAGGTCTGAGAGAAGCAGACACTTATGTACATATTGGTTGTATTTCTGCTCTGGCGACTCCACACATTAGAAAATTAGTTGAAGGTGATTCCACTAGTAGAATAATCCACAGCTAAATTTTTCATGGTGACACCAACCAATCTTCAAATGTGATTCAAGGAATCCACTGGAGAATGAGACCTATTGACAGAGATATGGAAGGGAAGTATGGAAAAATCAGGTACTTGAGCTTAAGTTTAGTCCAAAAATTACTTTTTGTTTTATAAATATCTCCTTGTCCTTTCCTGAGTTTTTCAAAAGAATATTTCATCACTTACTTCATTCAAATGAAGCCCAAAGATCTACCCTTGTATATCCTCCATGGAAAACTATAGGTATACCTCCTTCTTGTATAACTGATATTCACCAAGATCCTTCCTTTGAGACATATGATGTTCATGATCATTCTTGTGAGCTTAATGAAACCAAAGCTGAGTTTGTACCTTCTATTCTTAATCCTACACCCTCCAATATTCAATAAATATACAATCCTCTTAAATTTCCTTCCGTCCTTCATGACTTTCCTCTAAAATTTATAATTACCTTCCTCAATTCGATGGAGATATTAATGAAAAGTTAGCTGAAAAACATATTTAGGTCTTTGAGCATTTTATAGAAATTTTTGAGATCGAACATGATGATGTGTCTATGAGGACCTTTTCTCAATCCTTACAAGGATATGCCAAAGCATGGTTCGACATTTGCAGGCTCAGTCGATTAGCTCGTGGGATGAATTGAGGGAAGCTTTCCATAGATTTTGGGGTGAGATAAAGTCATGGGATATACTCCTTTCAAAGTTTTATGCCATGAGAAGAATGAAAGATGAAACCATATCAAATTTCAATAGGAGGTTTTCTAGTCTTTATTATAAACCACCTAACGAAATTCAACCCACTGAAGCTATTTCCATGCTCCATTATGCAACAACCTTTGATCCATATTTGTCTTTCCTTCTGATGGAAAGAAGATCTATGTAATAAACCTCAAATCTGCCAAATAAAAAATATATATATTATTATTCCCTTTTACTTATACATTCATCTTTGAATAGCTTTGATGTTCAAGAGTAGTAGGATCTTTATTATATTGCTTGATTCTAAAGAGGTTCTAGAGTCCTCACTATTGTCGACTTTCATTAACACCCAACTTTAAAGTTTCAAAATTGATGATATAAGAAAACGCCTACTCCATTTTTTTAAAGTTTACTTAAAGTCTCATGATTATAATAAATTTACTATCTATGTACTCTATAACTATTACCACAGGTCTAACCTACAACAATTTTGGGGCTTATGGTCTAAGCCTCCTATGTTGGACTATACACATATCCAAGCTAAGCACGATCCAAAATGACTTAGGTAAGAGTGGGGTTAGATTATATTCCTTCTCGTAATGTTTTAATACAACGTAAACAAACCACTTTAATGAAATAAGCATCATGATATGGTTAGTGGTTAGTTAAGGCCTCCTGGGTAACTTAGAGTATGAATCTATGATCACCCTCTGCCCATTTATCCATCCCACTCAGCACCACCTTTCCAACTGTAACATCAATTGATCACTGTGTTAACTACGCTCATGGTACTTTAGGGTTATAGGTTCCTATGAGTCGCAAAGGCACTCCCTTAATCCATAGCCCATTGAATGTCAAGGGAGAGGTAGGTCTGATGAGCATTTAATCCTGGCAAGGGCATTAAATAGGGTTAAGGCGTATGACAATGCTGAGGCCATTACCTGATAGTTTAACCATTAAGGGCACACCAAGTCTATCACATCACCTGTCCTTTTGTACCTATAGCCTTTAATCTTCAGGGTAAGGGTTTTCTAGTTCACCGAATTTTTCTTTTGCCATGAGAGGTCCTATGAAACTTAGCTCTACGATATCACCTCCTTGGTGAAGGGAAAAGAGGTACGAAGATTTTCTCTAATGGAGGTGGCACCTATGTCTCACCAACTAGTAAGTTTTCACTTTATTCCTACATCTCTAGTTGTGGATTTCAAAGTGATTTTTCCTTCCTTTGAAATTGCCATGGATTGATCCACGTGCCTTAGTGATTGTTTCTAACTATGTTTAACTACTCCCTTACTGTTAAATATCAAGGGAAAATGGTTCTAGAATTTTCCTCCCTTCTAGATAGTTAGTTTCTATTATCGATCCGTCCTCTGTTCGGGGTGGTTTGAAGGGTTTGGTGTCTCATTTTGATGCTTTCCCCATACTTTGTGAGAATTTCCTTCAGGGATCACTTGTACCGCTCTCTTTTACTGTTTCTGTAACAACGTTTGGTATTATGTTTTTGTGACACCTTTCCCAAATTCTAGAGGTTAAAGGTATGTGGAAGGAAATTTCTATTATTGCAGTGTAGCTCTGTCCTTACTAAATGAACTTTCATTCACAGACTCCATAAACCTTTCTTGGTCGATTTTCTGTGAATGGTATTGAGTAAAGCCTTTCTACCCATCCCCGTAATCCCCAGGAAAAGCCAGATAGTCCCTTTGTAGATTCATTATCTAGGACTAGGGTTGTATTGATAGTTCCTTGTGGATCCTGCACTATCTTACTGCATTCTGTTGTCCAAACATTTATTTTGTTAATCTTATGAACCGTCCTCATATTAAAAATTTGGTAATTTTCAAATCAACTGTTTTTGAATTTTATTAACTTATGAGGGTATGGTATAGTACAATCCCTGGCTTGGTTTTCACCTCAGTAACTAGATCATATTCATCCAATGTATAGTTTTTTCGAGGTTTGGTATTGAAAAGGTTATTTTAATTATGAGAATCATATTTTTTTGCATAATCTTTTTTGGAACTGGATATTGATCTAAATATGGGACCCTGTTTGATACGAGGGTACCCATCAGTCTTACTCAAGCTCATTCCTCCCCGTTCAGTTTTGGGAATGACCACCACTGGAAAGGAGCACACTCTCGGCAATTCATAGATAAGTATAGGATCTGTTTAAGTGATATTATGTAGTTATTTTTATTCATCTTTCTGTTGTGATGTCCTAATGTTTTGATGGTATTCTTTTGCAGAATTTTTGTCGGAGTATGGTATCATATCTCCACACCTACCCATGGAAACTAAGGTATTCAGGTTTCGTGCCCGTAACCTTCTCCATCTCATCCTTTTGGTTCTAGAGGAAGGCATAGTCCTTTCCAATCTTTCTATTATAAATGTAATTTTTGTTCCGGTTTCAAAATCATAAGAGTAACTCGTTTTGGGGGAGTATTTCCTTTCATTGGATACTACATAGTAAGGGGTATTTAATTGTCTCAAACTGGATGAGTTATGTAATATATTTTCACAAAAGGATTTCAGTAGTTCCCTCCTTCTTAACTATATAACTTATTGTTTAGTTCATCATTTTAGATCTATTTAACGCCATGATGGCTTGTTTAGAAAAAATTATGATCTTGAATTGAATAAAGGAACTTGACTATTGTTGACTATGTGTGTATCTGATATGTGATTGATTCCAGAAAGCATGATAATGAATAATTCAATTTGCGTTTATTCTGTGATCATGTCAAGGTTTTATTTTTTATTTCTAATTGATTATGCTATTGTGTACATAGTTATCAACTTATTCAGGGGCATGTATAATCTTATGAAGTTTCAGGATGTCCTTTAATCTCCTTGGGCCTTCGTGCCTCTTGTGATTAGTCCTAGTAATTTTACCAATATTAGTCGATTTAATCCAAAATTCAATTCTCATAGTTCGAACTGTATTTCAAGAGACCAAATCATCTTGTAATTCTGCGTTAAACATGATTACAGTTATCTCCTAAGATCACAATTGTTCAGTTTGAACATGGAAGACTCTTAGCCAAATTTCATACTTCCTCTCATATTTTTGTGTACCAGATAGTAAGTATTCGACCATACCTATATATATATATATATATATATATATATATATATATATATATATATATACACACATGATTGAATTCATACTTGTATTGAAAAATGAAGACAACTACAACCTACAATACGATTTACTCGTGGGTTTTTCCTATAGTGTTTATCCTATTCAAAGCAGTAATCCAATTTACATAATTTATTCTTCCTTGTGTTTGACCAGGCTTATTCTTTCAGCTAAGAAAAAACCTATGGACTGTTCATAACATAATTATGGTGAAACAAAGATAATCCATTCCAAACTAGTATATAACAGTAATAAGATGTGACAAAGGATAATCCATTCAGAACTAGTATATAACATCAATAAGATGTAACAAAGGTAATCCATTCAGAACTAGTATATATCATTCTATCAAGTATTTAACCCTATACCACTCAGCCAGAGAAGGGGGCAGAATAACATATATGAAATGATGTGTGAAATAAAAAAGGAACAACCATGCTCCTCCCAACCTTAGAACTGGGCAGCCAATTCACTTGCCCAGTTCACCCCCTAGCCTGACCATGAATCCATGAGGGAGAACTTGGAAACTCCTCCTCAGCAATGTCCTTCCACTCCCACAGATTCCTCTTGGAAACTCCTCCTCAACAATGTCCTTCCACTCCCACAGATTCCTCTTGCCTCACACTCAATCAGTAGTGTTCATAATAGCAAGGAAAAATTCCAATAGTCTCTTTTCCCTAGCATACTCGATAGTGTCCTGCCTCCTCACATATGCTATATATAGAACAATCCTTTTTGCCTAGGTCTTTCTTCCCCCTTGGGAATTTTCGCAGCTATCTAAATCCCTTATTTTTAGGGGTTGCCAATGGCCAAATATATAATTTTCCACTTGTAAAAATCAGCCCAAAGGTAGTTCCAACATGTTCCCCACTCATGGAGTCATGGTCTGCTGAATTTTTAACATGGTTGTTCCATTTGTCTCCTGCAATTAATATAAAACATTATGTTTTCATAGAAGTGTCATTGTTAAATAGTTAGTTGGATCAAATAAAATCTCTTCCCAACAGTCATAATAATTTATTACAATTATCAAATTCAAAATTCAAAATTTCCATAAATGGAAAAATTATTCCAAATTCGAATTTACTAAAAACATAAAATTTTCCAATCAATTTTAAATTTCAAAAATACTTTATTTTTGGGGAATGTCACAATCTAGTTCCTTACAATTTTTTTTTAATGATGCTCAGGATATTAAACACAATATTCAAGCATGTAAACAGATTCTAAATGAAGAGTTGGATGCTAAAGAACATGTCAGTGAATATGAACAAAAAATAGTTGATTTGAATCTTGAGAAGAAGGTTAATAATATCATATGTCCTCTTGAAGCTTTAAATGTTGATGATTTTTTAAAGGATTATATTCCACTTCTTGAAAAAGAAGGTGCTAATTTAGCTTCTAATCCATCTCATAATAAGCATGGGGCTGATTATTTTATGTATTCATTTGTAGACAGTCAAGAAAATGAATTTGCAAATCAGTTTGTTGAAGAGAAGGTTGATGTCCCAATATTTTTCTCGTTAGATGACATTGTAGATGTTGTTGATTTTCCTATATATGATGAATATGATGATGATTATTGTGTTGACTTCCTAGAACAACCAATTACATGTTCTCTATCAGAAAATGTTCCCTTTCGGTAGTGTAATGAGAGCAATCAACTTACATATCACAGTTACAAAGAATAAAGTATTGAATCAGTTGAACGAAATTCTTTACCTTTATGATTTTATTCATTTAAATTGTTGAAATAAAATTCTAAGATCATCACTGAAGCAAAGGAATGTGTGTTGATTCCAAATCACACTAATTCACTGGAACAAATTGACAAGAAATTGTAACAATATTCTCATGTGTTTGATGACCCTGTTGCTTGTTATGTAGAAGGTCTTGTCAATTCAAAATTGTAGCCATTGGTTGAAAATGAATTTGAAAATGAGTATGTTCAGCAATCCAAAGAAATTGAAAAATGTGCATATGACAGCAGTGAAGAAAATGAAGAAAGTTTTGAATTAGGTGAAAGAACCTTGCCATTGTGTTTTCCATCTTTCAAATTGTTGAAGGAAAATGTTTATAATCTTTCAAATCAGAAATCCTCCAGGCATGATGTTGAATATGATGAAAGAAGTGGACTTGCAAATGAAAATTGTCTTCCATTATGTTTTTCTTCTTTTGAATTGTTGAAAGTATATCATGAGATAACAGAGGAAGCAATGAAGTCTAACTACATTCACAGTGACATTGTTTTACAAGATAAATTTTTTATTAGTGAAGAGGACCAACAACCTTCTCATACTTTTAATGACCTTGTTGTTGATTACATGAAAGGTTAATAGTTCAGTTCATATTTTCAACCTATGATAAACTACCATCTTGGAAACAAATATGATGGTCAATCAACATCAGTGTTAGATATGGATTGCTTGCCACTAGGGGTTTCATTTCATCCAACACTGTCTTCTTATTCAGAAGATTGTTATTTCCAACAGTCTCAACATATTTTTCAGCCTTTTTATGGTAATCAACAGGTTTAATTACATGAAAACAAGGATGCAGTGGAAGGGGTGAAACATGATTGTTGTTTTATGTATGTTCTGGAGGATCCATTTGCAGTTTTGTTGGAGGTGGAAAACAGTCCCAATGTTTTTAATTTTTTCATATTTTAATTTATAGATAAATTTTTGAATGAATTATTAGTAAACAGGGTTTGGAGCAAGCATGTGCAAAGGAAGCAAACAATGGATAAAGTGATTGCATGGTTTCATTGGCATTTTCATTTCACTTGATTGGCATATTTTTCAGCGGCTAGGGTAGGTAGGAGTGCGAATATTCTCGGTACTACGAGCATTTCTTTTAGCAATATACAGTTTTCATTTTCATCTTAGTTTTAGATTTTAGTTTGGAGCATATACATCTTTGGGTTTTCAGTGGATGCAGGTTACAAGTTACAGTTGGAAAGTTGAGTTTGGGAGAAGCCCAATGGATAGGTGCCGAGTATGATTGTTCTTTACGACCTCATAGGGAGGATAGCATCCCCATTGGAGCCAGTTGTTAGCAACATGATTTTCATAGCTAATATTAGAGCTTTGTCAAAAATTTGCAAAGTCATGCCTATTACCACCCATATTGTTTTTATGTCTGGCATCGTCTAACATCTTCAAGGGTCAGTTCCAAAAGGAAGCTTATCATTTATTATTTCCATATCCATTTGAAACTATGTGCTGGGAAATTTTCTACATGCTACATAGACCAATTCACCATGCAAAGGATTATGTCAAGCAGTGGATTTCATCGCGCAGTGGATTTCGTCACGTGGTGGATTTCATCGCGCAGTGGGTTGTTGCGCATGGGATGTTGTCATGCATAGGATGTTGTTGTGCAGAGGATGTCATTGCACAGTGGATTTCTTCATGCAATGGATTTCATCGTGCAAAGGATTCTGTCACACAAAGGATTTTATTGCGCAGAGGATGCTTTCACACAGAGGATTTTCCTGCACGTAGGCTACAGGTCATGCTGCGCAAATGACTGGTTTAGTGGTCAATGTCAAGATCACTTTCTAACCAACTGGAGAATAATTTTGAAAATCCCCGAAAGGTTTTTTTTTAGGAAAAAACAAATAAGAAAAACCTATCGCAGATTTGAAAAAAGTTTCATATTTTGGGAAATTCAAAGGAATGTTTGAGCCCTATGTTTCAGTTTTCATGATTTCCTATCCGAGACATGTTTTTTTGACATGTATTCCATCCATATGGAGATTTATTTCAAGATACCGAGACAAATTTTTCTTCATAGCATGCTTAACTACAAAAACCTCTCTCAGTTTCAAAAAATAGTTTTTTATTAGTGAGATATGATGTCATATTTAACGCATATTTTTCCTATTTGCTACGCAATCCACTATGTTTTTGTTGTAGGTTACTCTTGCCTAGTAGACTTGTTGTGCAGGGGTGATAGAGTTTCCAACAATGCACATGATGACTTATCACAACCATATGGTCAAATTTTGATCATGATCAATGAATGTAAAGAATATTTCGGTTACGATTATGATTTGTCAAAGTGGGGTTTTCTATTTTTAGTAAATCTGTTGAAGTTATTGTTTTCTATCAAAGAAATCATATCCATGATTCTAGGAGAGAGTATTTCGACCCTAGAAGCCAAGGGTGACATTAGTTTCTATATATGTGGATCATTTTCATGTAAAATTTGTTGGTTGGAAAAACAATGTAGGCAGTGACTATTGAATGTAGCTTTCGAATTCGATTGAAACTTAATGCAAAGGTCAAGAATATTTGACGAAAATATTATAACGATGAAAATATGATTTATTCTATTATTTCTTTGTGTATGTGCTTTCTTGTGCTCTTATATTTACATCTGTAAATTTCTGTCTAAATTAGAACGTGATTTTGAATCTAGAATTCACTGCGCAGTTCTCTAGATTCACGCCATTTAGAAAAACTGTGTTTCTTCTATGTTAACTTTGAATTCATCCTCAGTGTTTCTCTGATTTGCTTCATGTTTTTTTCTCCCACCACACACAATGATTTTTAATAGAAAGATTGTTTCTTATTAATCCTTTATCCTCTCAAGTTCAGTCACTAAGTCATTTGTTTCTCTTGTTTTCAGAATTTGACCCCATTTCCCAATGGTACTTTCTCTCTTGCTCGTCCTATCATCCCTTTTAAAACAAAAATAAACTTGTGCAATTGTAGAATCTGACCTCTGTGCATTTATTGACGAAATATTTGAGTTATTACCATTCATTAGACATATGAGCGAGCCCTCTTTGGTTGTATAGGTCAGAATACAATCTAAAGTTGGATGAAACAATTACCTCAGGGATTTCTTTGATACAGCCCAAAGAAATTACCGAGTGCTAACACCATCATTGTGGGAGGTTCTCTCACCATTATAATAATTTCTCACCATTATTTCCATCCTTCCCATGCACCCATTCACTGATGCACTAAGCATGCACGCAGTCAACCTATTTTCTCTATTGTTGAACCTATTGCATCGTGAGCCTTTGTAATTTACTGAATCGTCCCTTTTCCTACCGGATTTCACTATTGTTATTACTTGGTTGACTTAAGAGATGGATAGAAGAAGTAGGTTGTCAGCCATGTGGTTTAAAGAAGTAGGTTTTCAGGCTTGTGAGAAACTCTCTCTAGGTGAGAGAGATTGTTGGGGAATTGATTTCTCCTGGAGGGAGTCCAACAACAATGACAGATCTCTGAGAATTCCTAATCCGACCTGTTTTTGAAGCCCTATAAGGGAAGTGGAGTAGTCAATGTACTATGTAAAAGTGAAGGTGTATATTCCCAAGGTGGGACAGGCATGTGGGGAATGAGAGTCTATGAGTAGTGGGAATAAGTCAGCTCCTTGGAGGGAATCCTTCATGTTGCATTATGCATCTTTCCATAGTCTCATCCTAGCCTAGGAGTTCCTTTACCTTGGGTGGATTTTAGTCCCATATTGGGGCAACCCACTACTGATAGCTTGGAGTAGTGTGGTATAAGGTTGGGAGGTTCATGGAAGTTCTACACGCAGTTGTTTCTCTTCTCATAAAGAGATAAGTACCAATTCCATACTAATTTTACATGTTGTTTTTAAGTGTGTGTATGAAGTTTATAATAATTGTCTGTGTTTATTGCATGTATCTGTTTACTGCATGTATCTATTTATTGTCACTTCTGCATGAATTTGTGTATGAGAAGAATTTCTATATCTATTACATTTGCACTATATATATATATATATATATATATATATCAGATTTGGAAAAAATAGAGAGTTTTTATATCGTAGCATTCCCAGACCTAGGAAGGCTAGGCATGCTACAAATTGGTATCAGAGCCCATGGTTTCCACATAATCATGGATGTGCTATGAATGTGGAATTTGGAGTCAAAATTAGACCAGGAATAGATGTACAAAGTTGTGAGAGGGCACTAGGGAAACACCTAGGTTGTGTTTAGAAGATCATGAGGTATAGAGAATGGATAAGCCATGATAACCATGGTATTTCATGACAAAGTTAAATTTGGTCTGTTGGATCTGTTCGAAATAATATAGATCCCCAACAACCATCAGATCTAGAGAAGGCACACAAACGTTAAGCAAAAAATTCCTTTGGAATTCACCCCTTGGGTGGTTTTAAATCTATAGCAGAGAAAAATTTTGAAGTCCCAAAGTCTAGAACCAATCCGAACCATCCATTTCTAGGGACATGTATCCCCATATTAAGAAACGTTTGGAATTCATAAATCTCAGGGTTGTGGGGGTGTTCAGCAGTGAAATCCTCTGAAATCCCATAGTGATTCTCAGTCATATATCATTCCAAAGGAGGAGAGTTGTTGGATTTCTCTTGTGGTTTGGGAGTTGGATGTTTGGGGAAATCCATTGGAGGTTGCACGACGAAGAAATTGTCGAAGTCCTGAAGCTATGGGAAGCAGTCATCGACAATGGGTAGTTCGACAACTTTTAAAAAGTGTCGATGAGAATAAATCATCGAAGTCATGGTTCGTCAAAGTGGCGTGACATGATGACATCACCAGGGTGATGTGGACTGGTTTGTAACTTCATAAATTTAAGAAAGTCTCAATGATAATAAATCCCCTATGTCCTAAAGTGTCAGATATGATGTGGCATGATGACGTCACTTAGGGTGATGTGGACCTACCCTAGGTATTCAATATGTCACTTGTTTTTTACCTTTCATAGGACCTTAGTATTGATTGGGACCTAACATGTGTCACTTGATAGTGGGGCCATGTCTCACAACTTTTATTATTGATAGCTGGACTACGTGGGGCCCGAGAAGTTAAGCAGTTTGGGAGTTCAGCGTTCCAGGAAAAGTTGTTTGAATAACTCCTATACCTCCGAAGTCCCAAAGTTCTAAAGTGATTTGGATTGACGAAGTCACTTGGGATGATGTGGAAACACAATATGCATGCCACATGTTAGTGTGTTTTGTGATTTTTAAAGATTGATTTTCCATTTAGAGCTTGACACATGTCACACATCATATTGGGCCACGTGTCTTATTCTAGTGTTCTCCCACATGGTGCCATATCCTATAGTTCAGATACTTGGCACTCTAGAGGAACTTGGTCAAGAGTTGTTAAGTATGAAGAGTCTTGAAGCTCCAAAGAGTAGAGTAAATCCTCACCATTCATCGAGAGAGGACACATGGTAGTAGATCCCATGGTCCGAAGGATTCAAGGCATAAGTAGTTGAGATCGAGGACTTCCAGAGGCCCAAATTCTAGAGTCCATCTCAACCGTTGATCACAAAGGACACATGGCATTGTTGGTAAGGTTGGTGTGTTGTCATTGATGTCAACATGCAAGGCCTTGTTCAAAATGATGTTGAGGTTTACAATGAGAAACAAAGCACGAGAATTTTTAGAATTGGAGGATAAATAAAGTACATGCATGAAATGTTTAAAATGTAGTTGGCAGAGGTGCTCCTAGAGGTCTATATGGGTTATCTTCTACGAAAGTTGGAATTGTGTGTTTATTTCCAAAAATGTCGCCTTATTTGGAGGCATTTCATTGTTATATAATCTGTCTCCTAGATCTACGATGGATAGCGTTTCGGGTAGTTCTGATGGACATTCAATGGACATCATAGTCAGAGTTGCAAGGCAGGTAAAAACATGTGGGCAGTGTGATGGATACTGGGTGGGTTTTCCATTACAGTGACGTGTTGATTTCTTACTTGATATTGCACTCAACACTTTCGTACTAAAAACCAATTTATGTCGAATGTTATACGAGATTTACATTGTATCCTTGGTCATATATGTTAAGTGAAGGAGTGTATGCAACACACTTAATGTTCTAAATATAGAAAATTCAAAACCCAAACGTGTATCATCCAATGATGCTGATCAACTGTTCAATATGATCAAATGGTTGTTGTTGATTTCTTGATTCTTGACCAGTCACATTTAGTCTTGAAGCAGTTATTCATTTATGTTAATTGAGTCCATCAATATTGAGGGTTTTGGTGTAGGAATTGTAATGAAAAGAGAGTGTATGTATAAATAAATGATGCAGTGACTGAATGTGTTGTTGTCACTTTTTAAATTCTGAAGAACTATCTTGAATTTGAAGAGTTGGACTGACTGTAATGTAAATGAAAATACTATGAAAATAGACAGAATATAATCAGGGACCAAGAGCGTAAGAAGTGGAAAGCATATATGGTAAGAAGGGGAGAGATCTCTGTGAGTGAAATAAATATCGAAACAGAGTTTTAATGAATATTTGAAGTAGATTGAATCCTACGAGTAAGAAGAGTAGAATGCATAAGAACCTGAGAGAATGAGAAAAGAAGAGAAAGAGAAGATGAAAAAAGACATCAAGATGATTCAAGTATGAATAGACAGAAGCAGGGTGAAATCAAAGCATAATAGCAGAACATAGAAGAAGTGGTAAGCATTGACATAGTTGTTTCATTGTAATGTACTTATGAAGTAAATATTTATAATAAGAGTTGTTGGATGGTGATAGGGAGGACTGTTGTCCTCTATGATTCAAGTTGGTTCTTGAATACTGGGAGTTGTATATTCCATCTAGTTGCATATAGAAAATTTGGGAGGCAGGGTGGTGATAGGAAAGACAAAGAGTCTTTTGTGTGCAAGTTGTTTCTTGTATAAGTGGAAGTGGGTGCTTCCATGCAGTTTGTGTTGGAGATCATAGGGAGTGGGTGCTTCCTTCTAGTGGGTGATAGACAAAATTGAGGTTTGGTGCTCTCTACAAGTTGCATCTTGTTAAATATAGGTTGTAGCCTCAACTTGAGTCGGTGCTCAAGAAGTAGATGATGTACATAAGTTAAAAGACTTATTATCATACTAACAAGAAGAGGTTTTTGCCTTTATGGGTTTCCTCATGAATATCTATCTATGTGTATATAATATGTGTGATTTATGATTACTATTTATGTTGATTACCTTCTGTATTATGTTGACTATAATTTGGTGAATAGTAATAATGTTTAAAATGTCTAAAATTGTTTAATCATAGTAACAAATAATTTACCCCCCCCCCCTCTTAGTTGTCTAAATAATTTCAACAATTGGTATCATAGAAAGTTCCTTTTATTTAAAGGTAGATCTGTAAGATTAAAAATGACAAGTCATGAAGGGACTTCAAGCAATAAGGATCCTTTGTTTGATGGAACAAATTTTCCTTATGGAAAGTTAGAATGAGAATATACCTTATGGCCTCAGGTGTTGATGTTTGGGATGTAGTAGAGACTGGATATACAAAACTTGTTGTTCTAGCTTCCAAAGATGATAAGTTATAATTTAGCTTCAATGCAAAGGAAATGAATGCTATATTGAGTGGGCTTGCAAGAGTTGAGTTTGTAAAAGTGATGCATTTATAATCTGTGAAAGAGATGTGGGATAAAATTATTAGCAGCTATGAAGGAAATGAAAAAGTAAAAGATTCCAAACTTCATACATATAGATTGAAAGTTGAACAACTAAAGATGAATGAGGATGAAAAAATTAGTAAATATTTTTTAAGAGTTGAGGAGCTTGTGAATTTCATGAAGGGTATTGGTGAGAATATTGAAGAAGCTCCTTTAGTTCAGAAGATTTTAAAATCTATGCCTGATAGATTCAACCCAAAAGTTTTCGCAATAGAATAAATGTGATTAAAAAAATGTATGTGGTTTGAGTTTTCATGATTTATCGGAATGGCCACAGTTTTGTCAATAGACTATTGACGTTTTGGATCCAAATTAGGATCCATATTCAAGACAATGAGCCTAGGCTTAAATGATGAGAAGAGTTGGTAATAAATACTAGATGTGGAGGGAAATCTAGGTGTCGGCTAGGTTTTATTGGTAAAGTTCTTTATTATTCATGATTACATTTTTTTTAGGGTTTTCATTTTGTTTTATTGGTTCTAAGTTTTATTTTAATTTATTATTATTGACCAACTCCTAGGAAATCTAACTTCTTATGAAATGAGGATTAGTAAAGATAAATCCACCACTAGAGAAGCATTTGTTAAAGAAGAGAAGAATATTGATTCTAAATTAGATGAGATTGAGGAAAAATTTGTGAGAAGGCTAAAGAAAGGACCAGACAAATACCAAGGAAAGATTCCCTTTAAACATTTTAACTGTGGTAAGATAGGAAAATTTTCATCTAAGTGTCTACAAAAGAAAAAATACCAGAATTCTAATGATGAAGAGAAATACAAATTTACGAAATACAGTAAAAAGAAAAGTTTGTGTGCAAATATTGATGACTCCTCAGAAGACATATATAACAATTCATCTTGTGAATATAAAGTAAGTGATTTTATTCTTATGGACATAGAATACTTTGATGATGAATACACAAGAAGTGACATGAATGATGAAGAAGTTGTGGTTGATATGGAAGCTGAACTAATCAGTTCTTTAGAAGATATTGACATACTCAGACTTAAGAAGAGAAAACAAAAACAATTGTTGATGCAGTTTGAAAAGAATGGCAAAGAACCAAGCGGAGATTTTTCTTTGTTAAAAGTAGAATTAGAAGAAGCAAACAAAATAGAAGATATTCTAAAACAACAATTAGCAGAGAAGAAGGTGAGATGTGAAGCTTTGGAATAAGATGTAGTGAAAGTTAGAAAAAAGTTGGAGAAGTTTCAAACCTTGAATCCCCAAAATATGTCAAGTATCAAAGCCTCAGAAGAACTAAAGAGGATCCTGAGTAAACAATGATCTCCACTGATAAATATTAGTCTAGGTTATGAAAGTGCTTCAAATAGTAGTCATTCTGAAAACAAAGAATCAACTAAGATGATCAAATTTCAAATCAGAAGACAATCAGATTATGATCATACTCTACAAATTTTGATCAGGAACAAAGCCAACAAAATATAAAGCAAGAAATTCCAAGAAGAAGGCCAATATTCAGGTACCAAATTTTTTTCTATGCTTATTGTTATTATTGTTCTAGTTTTGGCCATAAAGATGCAAATTGTGGAATGAAGTTTAGAAGTATGCAACTAAGGAGGTCAAATAATAAACAATTGTTGCAACATAGAACTAGAGAGTCAGTGATTACACAACAACGTACCAATTATTTTGATCTATTGTACCATGAGCCTGGATGTTACATTTGTCATAATTTTGGTCACAAAGATTTAGATTGTCATTTGAAGAATTACAAAGTAGATCCAAGAATAAATCCCTCAGCTGAAAATGTCAAGATATGGAAAAATAAAGAAAGTAATTAGTGTGGTTTAGTGTTGTATGTTCAAAGACAAAAGGATCCTTGGTATACTAACAGTGGATGTTCCAAACATATGAATTGAGACAAAAGTAAGTTTTTGTATCTAAGTGAAAGCAAATCAAGAAATGTAACTTTTGGAAATGATGCGCGAGGGAAAATCAAAGGTAAAGGAATGGTAAGTCTAAGTAATGGAAAAGGGAAAGCTCAAGATGTGTTGTTTGTAGATGGTATGAAACATAACCTGCTTAGTGTCAGTCAAGTTTGTGATAGAGGATGTGAAGTTGTTTTCACTTCTAAAGATTGTACAATAAAATATGTGCATTCATGACAGTTGGTTGCAAAAGGCATAAGAACAAGAAAACAATGTCTATGTTTTGAAAGAAGAAAAAGAAGAATGTCATTTAAGAAATTATGATGAAAGTTGGCTATGGCATAGGTGACTTGGACACCTAAATTTTGATCATATAATCAATCTTAGAAACAATGGGGTAGTAAAAGATCATAGTTTAAATATAAGAAATTTACATCAACATAAAAGCCTCTTCAATTAGTACATATGGATTTATGTGGACCATCAAGAAAGGAAGGTACATGAAAAGAAAACTATTTCATGTTCATCATTGATGATTATTCTAGACTCGCATGGGTTGCCTTTCTAAATGAAAAATCTGAAACATTTGAAAAATTCAAAATTTTTAAGGCTCTGACTAAGAATGAAACAAGAAACATATTGAAGGCAGTAAGGTATGATACAGGAGGATATTTTAGTTCATGGGACTTCAAAGAGTTTTGTGATAAACATAGGATCAAAAGAGAGTATACTATTCCATGGACTCCACAACAAAATGGAGTAGTTGAGAGACAGAATATATCAGTTCAACAGATGGAAAGATCAATGATGAATGAAAGGAATATTTCTCAGACATATTGGTTATAAGAAATTCATACAGTTGTCCATATTCTTAACAAAGCTCATCTCAGGCCACACAGTGACAAGACTCCTTATCAAGTATGGTTTGGAAGACCTGCTTCAATCAAATATTTTAAAGTCTTTGGGAGTAAGTGGTATATCAAGAATAATGATGAAAATCTTGGAAAATATGATGACAGGGATGATGAAGGTATCTTCTTAGGATATTCTACAAACAATAAAGGATACAAATGTTATAATAAGAGGTTTCATAAATTGGTTGATTGTATTGACATAAAAATTGATTAAGAAATCCCGGTAAGAGATGTAAGTAGTGTTGGATAAACTACAAAGGATATAGTTGAAGTTGAATATGAACAGGTCCAAGAATCAGAAAGAGAAGACTCCGAGTCAGATGAAAATACAAATATTCAAGTAGACTCAAATTGTAGAGTCCTAACTCTATTAAATCCAAAAAAAATCATACAATTAAACATATAATTCCTTTCTCATTGCATACGTAATTCATTGACAATTGAATAAGAATAAATATTCAACATAACTTAAAATTTTATCCATAGCATAAGAATTACTTAACAGAATAAATAAATTACCTCTTCCTGATGCTAATTCCCCCATTGATCTGGTTGTCCGTTACTAAAGTTGAAACTGTGTCAAACACTGCCCAAAATCAAGTTTTCCTCCCTGTTGTTAGGTACCAAATATCAATATAGCATAGAAAAACCTCAGAAAAAGTACTCAACGCCTTGAAAAAGAGAGAATTTCGGATAATAAACCTCTTCCACGGGGCAACCTCCTTTTACCCCACTTAAATGTTCAAGTACAAGATGATTCAAAATGAAAATGTCTCCTTGGTATATATAGGAGACTAGGAGGTATAATTACAACTAATGGCCTAAAATCGACATAAATAAAATAACATTACTAA
>ML780310.1:864303-901035 GCA_009831015.1 Picea engelmannii
CATGGGATGCATTTTCACTTTCAGGTGTCTTCTCTATTACGAAATTTTTCAATACTTCCATGATCTCCCCTTTTAAACCCTCCATCATCTCTTGTAGTTCATATTTTGTAACTATATTCTTTTGTAAATCATTTATGTCCCTATGCATTTCTTCACCTTCATCAAGAGTCCAAGTAGGAATTTCTGGAGGCTTAGTTGGTGTAGAAGTTCCCTTTTTGGGTGGCATGCTGGCCAAGTATCAGTTTTGAACCTTGATTTTGAGGTGGTTTTGCTAGACAATATTTATTCTATTGTATCTCCAAAGTTTCAACCCTTCTAGGTATAAAACTTTATTTTATGTAGTTCTTTGATATTTCTTCTCTGCAATGCCACAGGTCTGATCAAAATTGGATGTGCCAAGTGGAATTTACGGTAACTTCCCCAAAACTTGTCGATTTTAGGCCTTTCCAAGAGATCTCACTTTTATAGCATGCCCCACACAAAATAATTGATATAAAATTCTAAAACTTGCACCTAAAATACTACAGACTGTCCATGATCTAATGCAACCACTCCCACTCAATTTGGATACTCTAGGACAAAGTTATGATTGTTTTACCTAGAACACCTTCTTAAGACTAGTCAATAGGACTAGTCAGATACCCTATCTTGCACAAGGTGTATCTACAAATTTAAGATGACCTATTGAATAGTCCCCCAAAGTGAAGGGTCTGAAACATTACAAAAAAGGTTTTATAGTGAAAATTCCATAATGACACAATTTAGGATGATTCTAGAACCCTATCTTGTATAGTCTGTATCTCCGAAATTATAAGGCGTCGGGAGCTGAATTTTGAACCCAACATACCTTGATCCATCTATTAAATATCCTCCAATCCATTCCTTCTGAAATGTTGTAGAAAAAACTTTATAGCGAAAATGCCAAGGTGTGTGAGATGTAGCAGCGAAACCCTAAGACCTTGAGCTCTGATACCATATGTTAGGGACCAAATATTAATATAGCATAGAAAAACCTTAGGAAAATTACTCAAATCCTTGAAAAAGAGAGAATTTCAGATAATAAGCCTCTTTGATGGGGCAACCTCCTTTTACCCCACTTAAATGTTCAAGTACAAGATGATTCAAAATGAAAGTGTCTCCTTGGTATATATAGGAGACTAGGAGGTATAATTACAACTAATGGCCTAAAGCCGACATAAATAAAATAACATTACTAATATAATAGGACCCAATTAAGGGGTAATGAGCCAATATTAGGGCTTAACACCTGCCAACTAGGAGAAGCATGTCCATCTCCCTAGCTCTAGGATACCATTAGGATATCCTGCCCCCCATGCCCAAAACCCCCAACAAACCAGTGCCCCCTGCTTCTGATTCATCCAAAATCCACCAAAATCAAACTCCTCCTCAAAATGCTTCCTCCTCCCCCCCAAAAGAATCCCCTTCTCGTAAGACTCTTCCCCATCATATTCCTCCTTCACCGACTCTTCCCCCTTCATTAATTTCCTTATCCCTTTATTTATTATCTTATTCCCTTATATTTATTATATTATCCCCATATTTAATGTCTTATCCCCATATTTAATGTTTCTTTCCCCCCCGTATACGTAAATCTTTAATACATTAAATTATTAACCCCCTTTAATTCTTTACTCAATTAATTAATGAGTCAATTAATAATTAATTAATGATTGACATATATGGACAAATAATTAATAATAATTAATTAGTTAATTATTATTTAAGAAATAATTATTGTTTAACTAACATATTAGGAAAGTCAGATGATCAAATTAATTATAATTAATCATCCCTATGCATATATTTAACCAGGGTTGTTACATACACCCACCCTTCAGGAAACTTCGTCCCGAAGTTAATGTTTCTTATGGTACAAAGGAAAGGAAACATGGTTCACACATTCATAACAATTAACCGACACTATCAGTAAGTAAGTCAAGAAAACTCATACATACTAGTGTATATGTACAAGAAATGCATCTGTGGCTAGTACATACAAGTCTCGTGCATTAATTAATAGTAAAAAACTATCATCCTTTAGTAATTTATGTATGCATCCAATCCAATCAACAAGACTAGTCTTTTATAACAGACAATAAACTAATCAAATGTTTGAGAAATCCTTTAATTACAATTATCCGGTTCAACAATTTTATTTAGACAACTATGGTTTAGTTACAAAATTATGAATATTCATATATACGCATTTTCTTTTTAGAAGGGAAAACATTAAATTCCACCATAAGACAAATCTCCATACATTCTCTACTATTTCTATTGATCCTTCCTCCATAACTTACTTCCATCTCCATTCCTATCCTTCCTCTACTAGACTATCTTGGAGCGTCAACTATATTTACCTAGCTCCAAATAGAACTCGTAAGCGGAAGTGTCACTATCTTGACCAAGCTTCCCTAGAAGGAAACTGACAGTCACCATCACACGTCTTTGGGAGCGTGAGCTAACACCGTCCTCCCATGAATTCAAGTTTCGGAGGATACATTGTGGGAAATGCCTCCACCCCTCCTAATCATAACTAGGGTCCACACCCTATAATGGAATATATAGTGGCACCGTGTTGCTGGGGTTTTGTCATCGTTTATTCGGTTTTGGGTAGTCTCATCACCTGAAATCCTGCACTGGTCCACATATCATAGAAATGCATCCAAACCAATATAATTTCACATACTAATATTCATACCATAATGTTTCTCGGCTAGTGGTCATGATATCCACTTTCATCATCATTATTCCCTGGCTATTTCATAGCCCATAACCTGGAGATTAGTCTGTAACAAAAACTCATACATTTCTATGCATTATCATCATGTAATTGCATACCATCATCATTTCAATTCGATATCCTTGTACCAACAACTTAACATCAACGTTTTCAAGTTAGAAATAGATCCCATAATATCCCATTATTCAATTTCGAAACCCATTCATAAGATTATCATTTACCAAAATAGATTACATCATATCCAACATCATTCTAATAGAATTTAAACATTCATAAAAAATTTCATTCTCACAATATGTCGCATCATATACATCATCATCAATAACATTTAGAAATTCATAAAATTTGCATTCACATAGTAGATCGCATTATATACATCGTCATCAATAACATTTAGAAATTCATAAAATTTACATTCACATAGTAGATCGCATTATATACATCATCATCAATAGCATTTAAACATTCACAAATGTTCATATATCTTAAAGTTTCATTGTGAATAGAAAATAAAGTATATAGGCCTCAAGTAATCCTATCTGTCTAAGTCAAAAGGTGGTGTTGCATACACCCAACCTTCGAGAAACATATTCTCGAGGTGGTCAAAAAATGTGAGGGATAGTCTCGTCGTAGTGTCTCAGCGTCTTCCCAAGTAACAAATCCTGGACTATACTTGTCCTATTGGACCTTAACTTGGTCTACCAGACGGTTCCTGAGATGTCGAACTCTATGGTCCAATATGCGTAACGGTTCTACCGTGAGGGTTCCCACATCTGATACCTGCAATTCCTTCCAATTTAGTTTATGGGATTCATCAGCAACATAATGACGTAAAACAGATACATGAAAAACATTATGAGTTTTATGCAAGTGGAGTGGGAGTACGAGACGAAAGGCAATGGGTCAAATTTTCTCTTGGATTCTGAACGGTCTTATAAATCAAGGTGACAACTTTCTCCCCTTTCCAAACCTTATGATACTCTTATTAGGCTTGATATGAATGAAAACTTGGTCTCCCACCTCATAACTTCGGTCGGTCCTGTGTGCATCCGCATCACTTTTCTGCCTATCCTGTGCTTCCTTTAGTCTCTGCCTAATCTGAATCACGCGTTCCTGCATATTTTGAATCAATTCTAACCCAACTGTTACTCGGTCTTCTAGTCTATCCCAACTTAATGGAATTTCACATGGCCTTCCATACAAAGCTTCATAGGGTGGCATTCTGATGGAGCTATGACAATTGTTATTGTAGGCAAACTCTACCAAAGGTAGGTACTTCTCCCACTGGGTTTGATTTTCCATGACATACATCCTAAGCATGTCTTCCATGAATTGATTTACACTCTCAGTTTTCCCATCTGTTTCAGGATGATAAGTTGTGCTTAAGTTCAACTGAGTCCCCAACACTTACTACAAACTTGTCCAAAACCTAGAAGTGAATTTGGAGTCCCTATCTAAAATGATCTTCTTAGGTATCTCGTGCAAACGGATAACCTCGCTTACAAACACATGTGCCACATTAGTGACATTGTAAGTGTCTCTAACTGGAATAAAATGAGCACTCTTGGTTAACTTATCCACTATCACAAGAATGACATTGTGTCTATGAGATGTGAGTGGCAACCCCACAACAAAATCCATAGAAATGACTTCCCATTTGGACATAGGAACATCATGTGGTTGTAGGAGGCCTATTGGGTGATGGTGATCGGCTTTCACTTGTTGAAACTCTAGGCATTTGGCGACGAAATGGACCACATCGCGCTTCTTTCCTACCCATAAGAAGGGCTTCCTCATGTCTGCATACATCTTCTTCACACCTAGATGCACACAATAAAGTGCTCTATGGGCTTCCTTCAGTATGATGTTTCAAAGATCCCCATTCTCAGGGATGTACATGCTTCCTTGATATCTTAACAGTTCGTCTGCTTCCAAACTATATCCTTCATACTTTGGATCTAACTGCCTCCCACTTTGGAGGTTTGAAGTAACCTCTAAATACCAATTGTCTCCTTGGAGTTGCTTCAATACATGTTCCCTCAGATTGACTTTTAAGGGTACAAAGGAGAAGATACATGGTCTCCTACTCAAGGAATCTATGACCACATTTTCGTTTCCCTTGATGTACGAAATACCAAAATTGTACTCACTCATAAAATCACTCCAACGCCTTTTCCTGGCATTCAAATATCTTTGAGTGAAGAGATGTTTTAAACTTTGATGGTTCGTTTTGAGCTCAAAGTTTCGCCCCACAAGATAGTGCCTCCAAAGTTTCAGAGCTAGCATTACAGCTGCCAACTCTAAATAATGAGTCATGTATAGCTCTTCGTGTTTCTTCAACTTCCTTGATGCATAATCTATCACTCCTCCATCCTGCATTAGCACGGCCCCCAACCCTTGCTTCGAGGCATTTGTGCAGACTGTGAATTCCTTTTCCATATTTGACACTCGTAGAATTGGCGCACTAGTTAGTAACCTTTTAAGCTCAATGAATGCACTATCACACTCTTTTGTCCATTCATACCTGACCCCCTTGCACTGCAAGGTTGTGATGGATTTTTCTATTTTGGAGAATCCCTCCACAAATCTCCAATAATAACCTACTAGCCCCATGAATCTTCTCACCTCATGGGCATTTTTCGGCACTGATCACTCCATAATGGCCTTTACCTTTTCTGGGTCTACAGAGATTCCTTCACCAGAAATGACATGACCTAAATAGTGGATCTCTTTCTGAAAGAAGGAACACTTCAACAACTTCCCATACAATTTTTTATCTCTAAAGCAGGACAACACTACTCGTAAGTGTTCCTCATGTTATCTTTCAATCTTGGAATAGATGAGGATGTCATCTAGAAAGACTTGTACAAAACGGTCTAAGTACTTGTGGAATACGCTGTTCATGAGGCTCATGAATACTTCTGGTGCATTGGTCAATTTGAAAGGTACTACGACAAACTTGTAGTGTCCAAACCGAGCTCGAAAGACAGTTTTTGGGATATCACCTTCCTTAATCCTTAACTGATGATACCCTGATCGCAAATCGATCTTTGAGAATACCACTGCTTCTTTCATATGATCAAATAGGTCATCTATTCGTGGCATTGGGTACCTATTTTTCACTGTAGCATGGTTCAAGTCCCTATAGTCTATACATAGTCGTAAGGATCCATCCTTCTTCTTTACAAAAATTACTGGTGCACCCCAAGGTGAGACACTGGGCCTTATTAGCCCTAAGTCCAGTAGCTCTTTCAACTACATTTGCAATTCACAAAGTTCTGGCGCTGTAATCTGATACGGAGTCTTGGATATTGGTTCTGCACCAGGTTTTAGCTCAATAGTAAAATCAAGCTCCCTCTCAGGAGGTAACCCTAGTAACCCGTTCGGAAAAACATCCTTAAATTCTGATAGTACCGAGTACTGATCCAATGAGGGTCCCTTCCTTTCGTTCACTGCTTCCACTACATATAATCAACACCCTTGTCTCAAGAATCAATTAACCTTCATAGTTGATATAAAGCGTAATGATACTTTTCTCCGTACACCATGGATCTCTACTGGCCTTCCCTCATTGTCGACACAAAGCACCCTCTTTGCGAAACAATCTAGCAAAGCTCGGTGAGCTGCTACCTAATCCATTCCAATGATTAGGTCATATGCCCCGAGAGCAGTGATGTATACCTTCAACCTAGTAGTACACACTCCCAAGTCTACTATGCAATTATCAACACTAGGTCCTACCGCTTGTTTTCCCCCCGAAGCCATCTCGACTTGTTTAAATTCATCATGCTCGTAGGCTACCAACCCACTCTTTTCTAATGTAGATGGTGAAATGAAACTATCTGTTGCACCAGAATCAAATAAAATCTTAACGTTGATATGATTTATCTTACCTCATGACTCCACCACCATGGATTTATGCTCAACTTGGTGATTATTAACCACTGCGTAAATATGGTGGCTGCTACTTGCTTTCCCCATCGATGCCTTTCCTTCTCTATGCACGAACACTGATTGTAACTCTGGGCGGTCACGCTGGTAATGGGGTCCTCCACATCCCCAACAGGTAACACAAGATTGAACCTGTGCACTGTTATGTGATTGTCTCTAAGATGAGTTCCTTCCCTTGGAACCCCTTCCCCTACTAGTTGTTCCCTGAGATGGTCATGGAACTATCTACATCGTTGGTTATGAACGAGATACTTCACTCGCTGCCATTGAAATCCTTGTGGCTACTATCCTTGGTGCGACTCTGTTACCATATGGCGGTTTCCTTGAGCCCCCTCCCCTGGGAAATGTCCTAGTGGCCTTCCCCATGAATCCAGGACGATGCGGAAAGATCGATCTTGTACCTCCAATTAGGTTCATGTGTTCCTCTGCATAACGCGCATTTTCCACTGCTTCTGCTACTGAAGACGGTTTCCACATCCACACCATATCTCTTATCTTAGGGTTCAATCCATAGACGAAGCGCTTTGCCTGTCATTGGTCATTATCCATATACGAAACATTTTTGACCAATTCCATAAATCTGATCTCATATTCTTCTACAGTTCTATTTCCCTGTATGTAGAGACCGTATTAATTTAAGTCTATTAAATTCATAAATTCAAACAGTAAACTTCTACTTCTATGCAAAAAACTCATTAAATTCTTTTAATTCAACATATACGCCTGTTAAATTAATTGATGAACAACAATTTCATAACAGAATAATAATTACTTAACAGAATAAGACAAATTTACCTCTTCCTGATGCTAATTTCTCCGTTGACCTGGTTGTCCAGCCTACTGCTTTGTTGCTGCCTGATGCACTGACCAACTCTGCCAAAATTGTGTTTCCTCCCTGCTAGCTAGGAGCAGCCTGTCTAGCTTCCTAGCTCCAGGATACCGTATGGATATCCTGGCCCTCGTGCCCAAAACCCCCTACAAACCGGTGCCCCTGCCTCTGGTTTACCAAAAAATCCCTCAAACAAACTCCTCCCACCAGAAAAATAATCACCTCCAAAATACAGTCTTTTCCCTCTTCCAATAATTCTTCCTCCTTCCGAAATCATCCCTCCTTCCTGTAAGACTCCTCCCGTCATATCCCTCCTTCACCGACCCTTTCCTCCTCATTAATTTATTTATCCACACATTCATTATCTTATCCTCTTAGTTAATGTCTTATCCTATTATTTGATGTTTCTTATCCTTATATTTAATGTTTCTTATCCCCTCTGTATATGTAAATCATTTAATTAAACAATTAAATTTATTAACCCTCTTAAATTTATTACCCATGTCATTGAATGTAATAGGTAATTAATTAATTAATTAATTAATTAATTAATCAAAATTATAACAATTAATTAATTAATTAATATTTAATTAGTATTATTATGCCAATCTTTGTTTAGTTAAAACCATGTTAGGAAAATTAATTACCTAATTATTTTTTCTTAACAATCCCTAAGCATATATTCAACTGGGGTTGTTACATACACACACCCTTCAGGAAACTTCGTCCCGAAGTTAAGGTCTCTTATGGTACAAAGGAAAAGAAACATGGTTCACACATTCATAACAATTAACTGACATTATCAATAAGTAAGTTAAGAAAACTCATACATACTAGTGTATATGTACAATAAATGCATGTTTATATAGTACATACAAGTCTCGTGCATGTACTAATAATAAAAAACTATCATCCTTTAGTAATTTATGTATGCATCCAATCCAGTCAGCAAGACTAGTCTTTTACAAAGGACAACAAACCAATCAATTGTTTGAGAAGTATTTTATTTACAATTATCTGGTTCAACAATTTTATTTAGACAACTGTGGTTTAGTTACGTAATTATGAATATTCATATATACACATTTCTCTTCTTCTTCTTTTTTTGAAGGGAAAACTTTAAATTCCACCATAAGACAAATCTCCATACTTTCTCAACTATTTCTACTCATCCTTCCTCCCTAACTTACTTCTATCTCCATTTCTATCCTTCCTCTGCTATACTACCTTGGAGCGTCAACTATATTGACCTAACTCCAAATAGAACCCGTAAGCGGAAGTGTCGCTATCTCGACCAAGCTTCCCTAGCAGGAAACTAACAGTCATCATCACACATCTTGGGGACCATGAACTAACACTATCCTCCCATGACTTCAGGTTTCGGAGGATACACTGTGGGAAATAACTCCACCCCTCCTAATCATAACTAGGGTCCACACCCTACAATAGAATATATAATGACACCGTGTTTCTAGGGGTTTTGTCATTGTTTATTTGGTTTTGGGCAGTGTCATCACCTGAAATACTGCACTGGTCCACATATCATAGCAATGCATTCAAACCAATATAATTTCACATACTATATTCATACCATAATGTTTCTTATCTAGTGGTCATGATATCCACTTTCATCATCATTATCCCTTAGCTATTTCATAGCCCATCACCTGCAGATTAGTCTGTAACACAAACTCATACATTTCTATACATTATCATCATGTAATTGCATACTATCATCATTTCAATTTGGTATCCCTATACCGACAACTTAACATCAAAGTTTTCCAGTTAGAAATAGATCTCATAATATTCCATTATTCAATTTCGACCCCCATTCATAAGATTATCATTTACCAAAATAGATTGCATCATATCCAACATCATTCTAATAGTATTTAAACATTCATAAAAATTTCCATTCTCACAATATGTTGCATCATATACATCATCATCAATAACATTTAAACATTTGTAAAATTTACATTCACCTAGTAGATCGCATTATATACATCATCATCAATAACATTTAAACATTCATAAAAGTTCATACATTTTAAAGTTTAAGTGTATCACTTAATAGTTTCATTGTGACTAGAAAATAAATTATATAGGCCTTAGGTAATCCTGTATGTCTAAGTCAAAAGGTGGTGTTACATACACCCAACCTTCGAGAAACATATTCTCGAGGTGGTCAAAAAAAGTGAGGGATAGTCTCGTAGTAGTGTCTCAGCATCTTCCCAAGTAGCAAATATTGGACTATACTTGTCCCACTGGACCTTAACTTGGTCTACCAGACGGTTCCTGAGCTGTTAGAATCTACGGTCCAATATGCATAATGGTTCTACCGTGAGGGTTCCCACGTCCAATACCTGCAATTCCTTCCAATTTAGTTGATGTGATTCATCATCAACATAATGACGTAAAACATATACATGAAATACATTATGAGTTTTATGCAAGTGGGGTGGTAGTACGAGATGATAGGAAACGGGTCCAATTTTCTCTTGGATTCTAAACAGTCCTATAAATCAAGGTGACAACTTTGTCCCCTTCCCAAACCATATGGTACTCTTATTAGGCCTGATACAAATTAAAACCTGGTCTCCCACTTCATAACTTCGGTCGGTCTTGTGTGCATCTGCATAACTTTTTTGCCTATCCTGTGCTTCCTTTAGTCTCTGCCTAATCTGAATCACCCGTTCCTCCATATCTTGAATCAATTCTGGCCCAACTGTTACTCGGTATTCTAGTCTATCCCAACTCAATGTCATTATGCATGGCCTTCCATACAAAGCTTCGTAGGGTGGAATTCTGATGGAGCTATGGAAACTGTTATTGTAGGCAAACTCTACCAAAGGTAGGTACTTCTCCCACTGGGTTTGACTATCCATGACATACATCCTGAGCATGTCTTCCATGACTTGATTTACTCTCTCAGTTTTCCCATAGATTTCAGGATGATAAGCTGTGCTTAAGTTCAACTGAGTCCCCAATGCCGACTGCAAACTTTTCCAACACCGAGAAGTGAATCTAGAGTCCCTATCTGAAATGATCTTCTTAGGTATCCCGTGCAAATGGATAACCTCGCTTACAAACACACATGCCACATCGGTGACATCGTAAGTGTCTCTCACTGGAATAAAATGAGCACTCTTGGTTAACTTATCCACTATCACAAGAATGGCATTGTGTCTATGAGATGTGAGAGGCAAACCCACAACAAAATCCATAGAGATGACTTCCCACTTAGACATAGGAAAATCATGTGGTTGTAGGAGGCCTGTCGGGTGATGGTGGTCGGCTTTCACTTGTTGACATTATAGGCACTTGGCGATGAAATGGAATACATCACGCTTAATTCCTATCCAGAAGAACAACTTCCTTATATCTGCATACATCTTCTTCACACCCTGATGCACACAATAAAGTTCTCTATGGGATTCCTTCAGTATGATGCTTCGAATATCCCCATTCTTAGGGATGTACATCCTTCCTCGATATCTTAACAGTATGTCTTCTTCTAGACTATACCCTTCATACATTATATCTAACAGCCTCCTACTCTGGAGGTTTGAAGTAACCCTTAAATACCAATTGTCTCCTCGGAGTTGTGTCAACACATGTTCCCTCAGATTGACCTTGAAGGGTACCAAGGAGAAGATACGTGGTCTCCTACTCAAGGCATTTCCGATCACATTTTCCTTTCCCTTGATGTACGAAATACCAAAATTGTACTCACTGATAAACTCACTCCATCACCTTTTCCTGGAATTCAGATCTCTTTGAGTGAAGAGATGTTTTAAACTTTGATGGTCTGTTTTGACCTCAAAGTTTCACCCCACAAGATAGTGCCTCCAAATTTTTAGAGCTAGCATTACAACTGCCAACTCTAAATCATGAGTCATGTATAGCTCTTCATGTTTCTTCAACTTCCTTGATGCATAAGCTATCACTCCCCCATCCTGCATTAGCACGGCCCCTAAGCCTTTCTTTGAGGAATCTGTGCAGACTGTGAAGTCCTTTTCCATATCTGGCATTCGTAGAATTGGTGCACTAGTTAGTAACCTCTTAAGCTCAATCAATACACTGTCACATTCTTCTGTCCATTCATACTTGACCCCCTTGCATTGCAAAGTGGTGATGGGTTTCACTATTTTTGAGAATCCTTCCACAAATCACTGGTAATAACCTACTAGCCCCATGAAGCTTCTCACCTCATGGGCATTTTTTGACACAGACCACTCCATAATGGCCTTTACCTTTTCTGGGTCCAGAGAGATTCCTTCACCAGAAATGATATGACCTAAATAGTGAATCTCTTTTTGGAAGAAGGAACACTTCAACAGCTTCCCATACAATTTGTTCTCTCTAAGGCAGGACAACACTACTCGCAAGTGTTCCTCATGTTCTCTTTCATTCTTGGAATAGATGAGGATGTCATCTGGAAAGACTTGTACAAATCGATCTAAGTACTTTTGGAATACACCGTTCATGAGGCTCATGAATACTATTAGTGCATTGGTCAATCCGAAAGGTACTACGACGAACTCGTAATGTCCAAATCGAGTTCAAAAGGAAGTTTTTGGGATATCTCCTTCCTTAATCCTTAACTGATGATACCTTGATCGCAAATCGATCTTTGAGAATACCGCTACTCCTTTCATATGATCAAAGAGGTCATCTATTCGCAACATTGAGTACCTATTTTTCACTGTAGCACGGTTCAAGTCCCTATAGTCTATACACAGTCGTAGGGATCCATCCTTCTTCTTTACAAAAATTACTGGTGCGCCCCAAGGTGAGACACTAGGCCTTATCAGACAAAAGTCAAGTAACTCTTTCAACTGCATTTGCAATTCACAAAGTTCCGGCACTGTCATCTGATACGGAGTCTTGGAAATTGGTTTTGCACTAGGTTTTAGCTCAATAGTAAAATCAAGTTCCCTCTTAGGAGGTAACCCTGGTAACTCATTTAGAAAAGCGTCCTTAAATTCTGACAATACTGGATACTAATCCAATGAGGGTCCCTTCCTTTCATTCACTACTTCCACTACATAAAGTCGAAACTCTTGCCTCAAGCATCGCTTAACCTTCATAGTTGATATAAAGTGTAATGACACTTTTCTCCGTACACCCTGGATCTCTACTGGCCTTCCTTCATTGTCTACACACAACACCCTCTTTGCGAACCAATCTACCAAGGCTCAGTGAGCTTCTAACCAATCCATTCCAATGATTAGGTCATACACCCCAAGAGTAGTGATGTATACCTTCAACCTGGTAGTACACACTCCCAGGTATACTATACAATTATCAACACTAGGTCCTACCACTTGCTTTTCTCCCGAACCCATCTCAACCTTTTTAAAGTCATCATGCTCATAGGCTGCCAACCCACTCTTTTCTAATTTATATGGGGAATTGAAACTATCGGTAGCACTAGAATCAAATAAAATCTTAACATTGACATGATTTAGCGTACCTGATGACTCCACCACTGTGGATTGATGTTTGGCCTGGCAATTATTAACCTCTACGTAAATCTGGTGGCTGCTACTTTCTCTCCCCATCGGTGCCTTTCCTTATCTATGCACAAACCCTGATTGTAACTCTAGGCATTCACGCTGGTAATGGGATCCTACGCACCCCCAACAGGTAACACGAGATTGAACCTGTGCACTGTTATGTGACTGTCTCTGAAATGAGTTCCTTCCCCTAGAACCCTTGCCCCTACTAGTTGTTCCCTGAGATGGTCATGGACCTGTCTACATTGTTGTCGATGAACGAGATGTTGCACTCGCTGCCATTAAAATCCCTGTGGCTACTGTCCTTGGCGCGACTCTGTTACCATATGGCGGTGGCCTTGAGCCCCCTCCCCTGGGAAATTTCCTTGGGGCCTTCCCTACGAATCCAAGACGATGCGAAAATGTCGGTCTTGTACCCCTGGTTAAGTTCATCTGTTCCTCTGCATAACATGCATTTTCCACCACTTCCGCTACTGAAGATGGTTTCCACATCCGCACCATAGCTCTTATCCTAGGCTTCAATCCATAGATGAAGCGTTCTGCCTATCATTGGTCATTATCCATATATGAAATTTATTTGACCAATTCCATAAATCTGATCTCATTTTCTTCTACAGTTCCATTTCCCTGTACTAAGGCATGAAACGCCCCTACCTGTTGTTCCTCATAATAGGCTGGCAGATATTTCCTTCGAAACCTCTCCTCGAAAATTTCCCAAGATACTGTGTCTGGGGTAAGGTGCAGTTGTCTTTCCAGGTTGCCCCACTAGTTCAAGGCGCTGTCTCTTAACTGAAAAATTGCGATCTTTGCCTTTGAGTTGGACTCATAGTCCCTTAAGGAAAAACACCTTGTCATGCCTTCCAACCATGCTTCTACGCTTTCATTGGCGTGACCCCTGACAAACTCCGAAAGTTTGATCTTCTGCAATTCTCTCATGATGAATTCGGGTGGAGGTCCTCCCCCTGAATCCCTTGACGCTTCTGGATTACCTGTTCCAGATGGTGGGGGTTCCACTTTGGTCCTTGTTGGTTGTTGCCCCTTTAAAGTCTCATTAATCGCCTCCAACGAGTGCAGTATGAGAGCTAGTTCGGGTGATGGTGGCGGTGGCGCTGGTGGTGTTGGCAGTGCTTGCAACGACGCTCCCCTGCATTGACTCCCTTGAGTCCTAACCATCTTGTATGCTTTAACGTACATCAAAAAAAGTTGTCGGGGTGAGTTCAAGGACATTTCAAATTGGTGATACTCAAACTAGAAACAGGGTTAGGCATAAGTTTTCTTTACTTGTCTGTAAACAAACATGACTCTCTTTAGGGGATTGGCTAGGTTAGGATTAGGATTAAGCATCTAAGCTTGATATATTTTCCCTAAAAAGAAAACTATTGGTTCCCTTGCCCTGTAGCTACGCTATCCTTGCGCCATACTCGTCAATTCCTCTTGCTTACTCTCCTAGTGCATATGCCGCCTCCTTCCCGCTTGTCCTAGTCTAAGTCCTTTTAACTTTTCGCTTACAACTAAATATCCTCCGATGCTTGACTCGTGAGATTTTCCTTGGTGCCTAGTGTTGGCGTTGTCGAATGTTGCATTGATATTTAGCGTTGACTTTGACTGGTGGAATGGAGTGGAGGGAATTGGCACTTGGGTTGTTTATATCGCCATTTTTTTTTCTCTCATTTTGCAGTGCGCACCCTTCGAGCCCTCTTGTGAGATCCTCCTCTCTGTGTCTTGATTTCTGGCACTTGGGTGCTTGATCTTGGTTAACTCATGTTGTATTGTAGGTTCTTGATCTCCCCTCGTGAGCTCCTCTTCCATGTGACTTGATGCATGACGCTTATGCACTCTGTCTCCACTGACTTGTGTTGTATTGCAGGTTCTTAGCTCAATGTTTTAGTTTAAAACTAATTAATCACTTTAACTAGTTTTAAATCTAGCATGAATCATAAATTTTAAATATAATTAATTAATTAAACATAATAGTTAAAAACTATAGTTGAATTATATTTAAAATTACAACATAACATGGTTAATTAATTAAAACATAATAGTTAAATACTATATTTAAAGTATATTTAAAATTATTAAATTTTATTATTATTATATATTAAGTTATATTTAAATTTAAACTATAAATAATTTAAACCATTATTTCAAATTATATAACATTAAGATTTAACCATAATAATAAATAAATAATAAAAATAAATAAATAAATAAATAAATAAAATAATTTTTAATCTGGGCAGTGGGTCCTCGCATGAGGCCCACGTGCCCCTCCCAAACCCATGCTCATTCCCAACCCTAAACGTCTCTTAATCAAACCCTAAACTTTCCTCAAACCTAACACTCCTTCATTGCCTCCTATCTCCCTACGCAAATGCGCCCTCGGCTTCTCCCTCTCTGCTACTGTGGCGAAACTCTGGTAATGGCCACAGACTCATCCCTTGGCTTGGCATTGGTCTTGGCCACTGGGCTATTTCTCATGGTGTTTGTTGGGTGGGTTCAAAACCCATGGACCTCAAAACATTTTCTTTTGCTAACCTATGGTTCTATTTTTTTTTAAAGAAAGCGTGCGGTTGTGTAGTTTGCAGAAGTGTGTTTTTTTTCTTTTTGAGTGAGTGATGCCAGAGCATAGCAAGCTGTGAGCTCCTGTTGAGAGGCGTTCCAGTTGAGAAGCATTTGAAGACAACAATAGAGATAGTTGTAATGACAGCTACAAGGTCATTTTTTTTTATGTTTTTCATCATTTTATATATGTATATTCTTTCTTTTTTTTTTTACCAAATTATTTACCCGTTGTGTAAACTTTACCCTCCCCGTGGGCTCTCGGGTGCTTAAACTTTTCATAAGTGAGTTACTTTGAGTCTTAGTAAATCCTATTTATCATTTCTGGTAGTCATTGCTAGTCATTGGTAGCCAAGGAATAATAGTCTAGTCTATCAAAGTTTATTTATTGTGTGCCCCAGGAGAGGTAGCGTGGAAAAGTACAGGATATTCTAGGCTCCTTGTTGGTGATTGATCGTTGCACCTTTCCCTCATGAGGAAGGAAGAGGAGGAGGAATGCTACCACGCATGGGGTGAGGAATAATAAGTGAAACTGCAAGCGTGAGTTTGGAGCGCTACCACTAGATAGAGGATTTTTCTTACCTGTGGCCTGGTGCAGGCCAGATGCATAGTGCAACGCAGTGCTCCTGATGGGTTGTGTTTGGGCTGTTGCTTGGTGTTGTCCAGATGCATAGTGCAACGCAGTGGCCAGACCTTATGGGCTTCATACTTAATGATGGGATTTGTGTTGTATGTTATAACTATGATAGGTATTGTATGTCATAGTTGGTTAGCGCGTAGGTCTCATAGCTGGTTAGCGTGTAGGTCTCATAGCTGGCTTGAGAAGGGGTGGTGACACAGTTGGTTAGCATGTAGGTTTCATAGCTTCTTTGAGGAGGAATAATTTTGTGCCTCATCAAAATTGTCACGGTGCATTCTATGGTTTGCATTTACAACTAATACAATACCTTTAGATGAGTTTCTATTTCCCTAACACAGTGCCACCTGGAGGAATCCTTTCAACATCTGTCCTAGAATACACATGCCATGCACCAAAATTTGATCTTCCATGCCCAGACTCAATATAAATATTGTTTCACTTTGGAGCAGGTCCGATACACAGCGCAAGATAATTTTTTCTCACTTTTCGATCTGCAAATGCCTTCACCAACTTCCCTGCTAAATAACACATTTGGATCTGTGCATAAACATGTGGTGATGCCTTTTTTTTTAATTTCCAAAAAAAAAATTACTTATTGTTTTTGCAGTGCTGGTGTGGTCGTGATATGGCGCTAGTGTGGTCATGGGTGGAGGCGTGGGCCGGTTGGTAAGTGGATGAGCTGGTTTCGAGCCAAACTCAACACCCCCAGTTCAAACCTCAACTAAATGCACTCAAAGGCAGTGCCCCTAGGCTGGTAGTCATTTGTGGCATGGCATGTTGGGCTGTGTGTGACCTCGCTGTGCTCACACTGGGCTGGGATTTGCAAAGGACGCCCATTGTGGGCTCTCCCTTGGCATTTGGCATGTGTACGCTTCCTGGTGTTTGGAGTTGTGAGTGTTGTGACTTGGATTCAGGCTTCTAGTTGTGGTTTCTTTTGATTTGAATTTGGTGTTGTCAATGCTTGATAAGTGTGCTATGAATGTGTTTTGCATAGAATTCGATCTTGGGCACATGGTTGGGGCCAAAGTTTTCTCAATAGGGTTGGTTCAAAGAGACCTCTGCAGAATTGCAGAAAACTACAAAGAAACCCATCGACATAGTTTGAATCTGCTGCAGGCTTGGTGTATTTCCATATTTCTTCTCCAGAAGTAAAGATTTTTGGTAGTTCCAGCATCATCGGCGTCAAACAAGAGTATATATTTGTTTTAATATTATTTATCTACTCTTCCAACACCTTACTCTCTTTTCGTATATATATATGTGTATATATATATATATTGTTTGTTTAATCGAGCCAAGTGCCAAAATTTATTTAACACTTTAAATACGTATAATATTAAACCAATTCCATTTTCCAGGCATATTGTTTATATATTATATATAGATTTGTGTATATACTAAAATAAAAATGCATACTTGGCTTGCAGGATAGGTGGAGGGGCACTAGAACTTGGACTTGGAACTTGGCCCTCAGGCCCAGATTTATCTAATTTTATCTAATTTATGTGCGGGTACAATTCCATTTATAAATTGGGTAGGCGCGTAGGTAGGCCCCTAAGGCTCCAGTGCTTCAAACTGAAGCTCTGATACCATATGTAGAGACTGTATTAATTTAAGTCTATTAAATTCATAAATTGAAACAATAAACTTCTACTTCTATGAAGAAAAATCAGTAATTTATTTTAATTCAGCATATACGCTTGTTAAAATAATTGGTGAACAACAATTTCATAACAGAATAATACAAATTTACCTCTTCCTGATGCTAATTTCTCCATTGACCCGGTTGTCCAGCCTATTGCTTTGTTGTTGCCTGATGCACTGACCAACTCTTCCCAAAAAGTGTTTCCTCCCTGCCAGCTAGGAGCAACCTATCTGGCTTCCTAGCTCTAGGATACCATATGGATAGCCTGGCCCCCATGCCCAAAACCCCCAGCAAATCGGTACCCCTGCCTATGGTTTACCAGAAAACCCCTCAAACAAACTCCTCCCACTAGAAAAATAATCACCTCCAACATACAGTCTTTTCCCCCTTCCAATAATTCTTCCTCCTTCTGAAATCATCCCCCCTTCCCATAAGACTCCTCCTGTCATATCCCCCCTTCACCGACCCTTTCCTCCTCATTAATTTTCTTATCCACACATTAATTATCTTATCCTCTTAGTTAATGTCTTATCCTTATATTTAATGTTTCTTATCCCCTCCAAATACGTAAATCATTTAATTAAACAATTAAATTTATTAACCCTCTTAAATTTATTACACATGTCATTGAATGTAATAGGTAATTAATTAATTAATTAATTAATCAAAATTATAACAATTAATTAATTATTAAATATTTAATTAATATTATTATGCCAATCTTTGTTTAGTTAAAACCATGTTAGGACAATTAATTACCCAATTAATTTTGCTTAATAATCCCTAAGCATATATTCAACTAGGGTTGTTACACTGTACTAAGGCATGAAATGCCCCTACCTGTTGTTCCTCATAATAAGTTGACAGATATTTCCTTCGGAACCTCTCCTCGAAAAGTTCCCAAGAGACTGTGTCTAGGGTAAGATGCAGTTGTGTTTCCAAGTTGCCTCACCAGTTCAAGGCGCTATCTCTTAGCTAAAAAATTGCTATCTTCGCCTTTGAGTTGGACGCATAGTCCCTTAAGGAAAAACACCTTGTCATTCCTTCCAACCATGCTTCCGCTCATTCACTATCACAACCCCTGACAAACTCCAGAAGTTTTATTTTTTGCAGTTCTTGAGTGATGTCTTCGGGTGGAGGTCCTCCCCCCGAATCCCTCGACGCTTCTGGATTACCTATTCTAGATGGTGGGGGTTCCACTTCAGTCCCTGCTGGTTGTCGCCCCTTTAAAGTCTCATTTATGGCCTCCAACAAGCGTAGTATGATAGCTAGTTCGGGCGATGGTGGAGGTGTCGTTGGTGATGTTGGCGGTGCTTGCGATGATGCTCCTCTTCCTTGACTCCCTTGAGTCCTAACCATCTTGTATTATTTAACCTGCATCAACCAAGTTGTCAGGGTGAGTTCAAGGACATTTCAAATTGGTGCTACTCAAACTAGAAACAGGGTTAGGCGTAAGTTTTTCTTTACTTGTTTATAAACAGACGTTACTCTCTTTAGGGGATTGGTTGGGTTAGGATTAGGATTAGGATTAAGCATCTAAGCTTGATTTCTTCGCCTAAGAAAACTATTGACTCCCTTTCCTGGTAGCTATGCTAGCCTTGCGCCATACTCGCCAATTCCTCTAGCTTACTCTCCTAGTGTGTATGCCGCCTCCTTCCCACTTGTCCTAGTCTAAGTCCTTTAAACTTTTCACTTACAACTAATTATCCTTCGATGCTTGACTCGTGAGCTTTCCTAGGCACGTTGTACATATGCGTTGAATTGCACGTCTCGATGGCTACAAGTGTGAGTCTTTAAGGATTGTAGAGTGGCTTCCAAGCATTGGAGCTTAGCGCTTGGCTCTGACTAGTGGAATGGAATGAAAGGGCTCGGCGATTGGCTCGATGAATTATTTCTACGGTCTAGTGAGTTTGGTGCTTTTTCTGGGATATTTTTCTTCAGGATAGTACTTTGCTACTATTGATAATTAAGTTATTTATATGTGAATTTATTTGTAAAAATGATATGTGTGGCATGTTGGTGTTAGTGCTCTTCTTAAGGTGCTTCGCTTGGTGGGTGGTCTTGGGTTCAAAACCCATGGACCCTCTAACTTTTTAATTAACTTTAATTAAACTTTATTAAACTTAATAATTACACTTTAATTGAATCTTTAATTTTATTTTTTTTTAAAATATATCAAACGATATATATATATATATATATATATATATATATATATATAATATTCTTAAAATGATATTTAATTACACTTGAGAGAAGTTTTCAACGTAATTTTTTTTTAAACATTATTATATCAGGGTTAAAAAATTATTATATATATATTTCAACTTAAAACAAATTAAAAAATATATACATATAAAAGAAAATTTAACAAAAAATAAATAAATAAATAAATAAAATATAATATTAACAACTAAAATTAAAATTAAGCCAATTAAAAAAAAAAAAAGGAATTTGAATTGGCAACATGGGGATTGCATGAGGCCCACTTGCCCCAAGACTTCTAAGTCGGCAACGAGGGGCTTGCATGCGGCCCACGTGCCCTTCGCTCTCCTTTATTTGGAATAAAAAATTTATCATCTCTTTTAAACCCTAGACTCTTCCATTCTCCCTCATTTGCTATGGTTGTGCGGGGAGGTGTGAAGGAGCATGGCCACCATGGTTAACCCTCTCCTCCATACTACTTGCAACTCAGGCATTTTCGTGCTATGATTTAGTTCAATTCATTGTAAATTGGGCTTTGTTGTGGGTTGGAATTATTGTTTCTTGTGCCAACAGAGTGGCTTGAAAGCCTGACTATTGTTATGTGCCTGCATTCTTGTTATTGTGACAATGGTGGGGTTTGAAGGTGTGGAAGTAGCGTTGTAAGTCTGAAATTCGATAGTTTCCTTCTTTGTTGTTCTCTTCGTTCATGGGTTCGTGGGTTCTCTTCAATGAGCCAAAGTGGCGCTGAGAGTCTGGAATTTTTCGCGTTTTCATTCTTTGGATTTGTTTTACATATATTTCTCTGACTTATTTGGAATCCGCATTATCCACCAATGTAACAATTGTTAAACGGTATCCTTAGTATGTTTTCTCTTTTTTTTTAATCCTTAATCTGACTATGGATATGGAATATTGTTTTCCAATAATGTTCTTTATCCAATCTTTTTTTTTTCATTTTCATTTATTTTACAGTATTTTCTATTGACGTCGTTAATAGTTCTATTGTTGGTTTGCTATTCCCTTTCCACTTTTATTATGCACTCGACTATGGAGCACATGAAGTTAGGAAGTGCTGATTCCCGATTTCCATTATTCTCATTCTTTTTGGGTTGATGAGGAGTTAGGGTCTGATGATGATGACGAGGATTCTGGGGTTGTTCCAGTTCCTTCTGATTCTTATTCTTATTCTGGTTACCTAACCCTCCATCTCTGGGAGAATAGTTGTCCTGTCTCCAGCCGAGTATCCCGTGAGAAAATCCTATAAGCCAAACCGAGTATCCCAACCGAGCGGCCCATCCAGCCTAGCTATCTAGCCAGCCATAAATCTAGCACGAGGGTTCTACAAAACATAAAGGTAATCAACGACATCCTCTCCTACCTAATATCTAGTAAGGTAAGTTTCATTTTGTCTAGGAGAAAAAATGCTCTTTCAAATTCCTACCTCGTCACACTCATTTCTCAGTACCTAAAATTTTCATAGAAATGACACTGTAATTACTGTATTTTTATGCCTTCTTCTTACCCACAAGCCTCCATTATTAGTCCTCAAAGAAATATTGATACTTTTGGTGTAGGCTCTACTAGACATATTAATAGTCGAAGAAGATCGGGTCCTTACCATTGATGCTGACTAATGACACATCTCACCCATCCTGGTGTGCCTTAGTTTTCAACCATTCGTACTGTTACCGTCTCACATCTCATGTATGTGTTCGGGCTTCTGTGGATAAAACGGGAAATTCATTGTTACTCGCTACGAGATGCGAGTATGGAATTCAGGAGATGAATATGTGATGATCCATTTGGAGTTTGAGTAGTCTCCCAAAGGGTGAAAGACAGTAATACAAGGTCCATTTATTCAGCTTTCAGTGGTTTTCACGGGGTAAGAAACCGAGCTCTTATGGTTTTCAATAGTAAAATAATGGAATATGGATACCCATTTGAAGACCGCGACATTCCCAAAGAGGGGTCGATTGATATCTGGATACAGATTTGAAACCTGATTGATTTTAGTTAAAGGATTGAAAGTTGAAGATCATTAGGATAGCTGTTTTCTTTTTAATGGCCCAATAATTGCACTGCATTTGTAAAATACAGGATTTTCAACCATCATACATCAAGTGCTATATATTTTGGCTCTTGATGAAGGGTTCTCTTTAGTAATTTCTTGGTTGATTTGGGCCATATTGAACTGCACAATTCATTAGCAGAGGAGGACAATATGGGTTTAGAGGAGGAACCAACATGTGAAGCTAAGGAATCTGACAAGCAAAAAAAAGCAATTGCTGCTACCACTCATATTTTGTTTGAACCGACACAATTCAACAAACACACAAGAAAAGTTGTTTTGGATAAAAGAAGTAATTCAATTGATCTAGTCAAGGTAGCACCTATTAGTTCATCTTTATCCATTGTGCTTAACAAAATACATCAAAGTTTTATATTAGTTGACCCCCACTTACCTAACATGCCCATTGTACATGCAAGAAATGTGTTTCTACAATTGACAAGTTTGATCTTAATTCATGGACTTTCTCAATTTCACATGTCAGATTCTATTATATCGACTTTCCCATTTTCTAGCATTTTTTTTTGATGAGTTCCAAAGTATTCAATATCCAGGTCTTGCGTTTTTCTTTCAAACTACAATGTTTGGCTTTCTGAACTTTCTAAATTTTGACAAATGGAATTGTGATATTGTGTGTGTGAATGAGTGGGCAGCCCACTAATTATCTTTTTATGGATGACAATAAAACAAATGTAAGAACCCAAATTGGGTTGTAGATGAAAAGACAAAATCTCAGTGCTGTGAGTCATCAAGCCCAGGTTTTATCTTTGAAACCGGGCTCTGATACCATGTGTAGAGTCCTAACTCTATTAAATCCAAAAATTTTCATACAATTAAACATATGATTCCTTTCTCATTGCATATGTAATTCATTGACCATCGAATAAGCATAAATATTCAGCAGAAATTAAAATTTTATCCATAGCATAAGAATTACTTAACAGAATAAATAAATTACCTCTTCCTAATGCTAATTCCCCCGTTGATCTAGTTGTCCATTGCTGAAGTTGAAACTATGTCAAACACTGCCCAAAACCAAGTTTTCCTCCCTGCCAGCTAGGATCATCTTGTCCGGCTCCCTAGCTCTAGGATACTGTAAGGATATCCTAGCCCACGTGCCCAAAACCCCCAGCGAACTGATCCCCCTGCTTCTGATTCATCCAAAATCCACCAAAATCAAACTGCTCCTCAAAATGCTTCCTCCTCGCCCCCAAAAGAATCCGCTTCCCATAAGACTCTTCCCCGTCATATTCCCCCTTCACCGACTCTTCCCCCTTCATTAATTTCCTTATCACTTTGATTATTATCTTATCCCCTTATATTTATTATCTTATCACCATATTTAATGTCTTATCCCCATATTTAATGTTTCTTTCCCCCGCGTATATGTAAATCTGTAATACATTAAATTATTAACCCCCTTTAATTCTTTACTCAATTAATTAATGAGTCAATTAATAATTAATTAATCATTGAGAGATATGGACAAATAATTAATAATAATTAATTAGTTAATTATTATTTAAGAAATAATTATTGTTAAACTAACATATTAGGACAGTCAAATTATCAAATTAATTATAATTAATCATCCCTATGCATATATTTAACCAGGGTTGTTACACAAATCAAGAGACAGAAACAAAAACACCTTCCAGAATTGTTAGAAAGAATCGTCTTGAAAAACAAATAATTGGTGATATGGATAAAGAGTTTAGAAAAGAAGACAATTGATTAAAGCTTCAAAAAATTCTCATATTTCTTTCCTATATATGATTGAACCTAATTTTTTTTGTGAAGACAATGAGGATAACGATTCGATTAGAGCTATTAATGAAGAGCTTGATCAGATTGAGAAGAATAATACTTGGGAGTTTATTCCTATACCTGTAGATAAGAATGTAATAGGTTCCAAATGGGTGTTTAAGAATAAAATGATTGAAAAAGGAATTCTTTTTAGGAATAAATCCAGATTGGTTTTTAAGGGGTATGCACAAGTTGAGTGATAGGATTTTGATGAAACCTTTGCACCAGTGGCAATATTGGAAGCCATCAGAATATTTCTTGCATATGCATGTCATAATAACTTTAAAGTATATCATATGGATGTTAAGTCAACATTTCTTAATGGAGATCTAGACGAATAAGTATATATGGAGAAACCTAAAGGATTTTCACTGGCAGATAATCCTGACTATGTCTGCAAGTTGAAAAAGGAATTATATGGACTGAAAAAAGGACCACGAGCCTGGTATTATAGACTAGAGAAGTATTTACAGGAAAAAGGGTTCAATAAAGTTATTTTCGATAGTAATTTGTACATTAAATAAGAACCTGATGATTTATTGTTTTTTTGGTTGATGTAGATGACATTATTTTTGGATGTACCAATGATCCTTTTGTTTAGTGGTTTGCTAATAATATCCAAACTGAGTTTGAGATTTCAATGATAGGAGAATTGTCATACTTTGTTGGTATTCACATCATTCAAAGTTTTGAAGGTCTATTTCTTTCTCAAGAGAAGTATTTGAAGGAGATGTTGAAGAATTTTTAGATGGAAGATTCCTCCTCTATTAGTACACCTATGGATGTTGGTTGCAAGCTTAGCAAGGATGATATTTCACCTGATGTTGATCAAAGAACATATCGATCAATGAAAGGAAGTCTTTTGTACATCATAACATCTCGTCTTGATATAATGCAAGTTGTTGATGTTAGGTCCATATCAGTCTTCTCCTAAGCAAAGTCATTTAGCAGTTGTGAAGAGGATATTCAAATATTTGAAGGGCACAATGACTTATGGTATCTAGTATCCTAGAAATCAGATTTTTTAGTTAACTGCATATTTAGATGTTGATTGGGCAAATTGTTTGGATGAGAGAAAGAGCACAAGTGGAGGTGCATTCTTCTTAGGTGATTCATTAGTAGCATGGCTTAGTAAGAAGCGTGGATCTATCTCTTTATCAACTACAGAAGAAGAATCCATTGTTATTGCTACTTGTTGCACTTAGGTATTATGGATGATACAAACTCCTGCATATTTGAAGGTAACATACACTAATCCCATTTCTCTTCATTGTGATAACACAAGTGCCATTAGTGTCTCCAAGAATTTTGTTCTTCATTGAAAGACTAAGAATATACCAATAAAGTATCATTTTCTAAGAGAGAAGGTCACAAGCATAGTTTCTCAAGTGAATTACATTATTTCCACAAAACATATAGATGATATATTTACTAAACCATTAGCAAAGAAACCATTTGAATATCTACATGAGAAGTTGGGTGTCATATATTCTTTCATATAAATGTGTCCACCTTTTCAGGGGAGTATGTTCTTCTTGATTATCTGTTCTATTTCTGAGATGTCTCTAAATTTGTTGCAAATTGTTAGGGGGAGAATTTTTTATTTTCCATCGACGTCTAAGGGGGAGAAAAATATAGTTCATGTAGTTGTAGAAAGTTTCCATCAATGTGAAAGGGGGAGATTGTTGGTAAGTTTGGTGTGTTGTCATTAATGTCAACATTTAAGGCCTTGTTCAAAGTGTTTTTGAAGTTTATACAGAGAAACCAAGAAAAGGAATGTTCAGAGTTGCAGGAGAAATCAAGTACAGACATGGAATGTAGTTGGCATAGGTGTTGGTAGAGGTCTACATGGGTTATATTCTACCAAATTTGGTGTTGTGTGTTTATAGCCAAAAGTGCCACCTTATTTGGAGCTATTTCATTGTTATATAACTTGCACCCTAGATCTATAGTGGAGAAATTTTCGAGCGGTTCCAATGGAAATTCAATGGATATTGCAATCAGAGTTGCAAGGAAGGTAAAAACATGTGGGCAGTGCGATGGATACTGGGTGGTTTTTCCATTTCAGTGGCGTGCTGATTTCTTGCTTGATATGACACTCAAAACTTTCATACTGAATACCACTTTATGTCGAATGCGATAGACTCTTTACATTGTATTCATGGTGATATATGTTAAGAGAAGGAGTGTATGCACAGAACTTAAGGTTCTAAATATAGAAAACTCAAAATCCTAACATGTATTATCCAACGATGTAGATCAAGTGTTCAATCTGATCGAAGGTTTGTTGTTCATTTCTTGATTCTTGACAACTCACCTTCAGTCTGGAAGTAGTTATTTAGTTATGTTAAATGAATCCATCGATCTTGAGGGTTTCGATGTACGAATGGTAATGAACAAAGAGTGGATTTATAAATAAAAGATGCAATGACTGAATGTGTTGCTTTCGCTTTGTAAATCGTGAGGAACTATGTTGAATTTGAAGAGTTGGAATGACTGTAATGTAAATGACAATACTATGATAATAGACAAAATATAATCATATGCCAAGAGTGTAAACAATGAAGAGAAGAGATGGAAAGAATGGGAGATATCTTTGTGAGTGAAAGAAAGATTGAAATAGAGTTGTAATGAATATCTGAAGTAGATTGAAGCCTATGAGTAAGAAGAGTAGAATGCATAAGAACTTGAGAGAATGAGAAAAGCAAAGAAAAAGAGGATGAAGAGATACAACAATAGGATTTGAGTATGAATAGACAAAAGCAAGGAGAAAGAAAAGTAAAATAGCAGAATAGAGAAGAAGTGGTAAGCATTGACATATCTATTTCATTGAAATATACTTATCAAGTAAATATTTATAATAAGAGTGGTAGGGTGGTGCTAGGGAGAATTGTTGACCTGTGTGATTGAAGTTGGTTCTTGAATACTGGGAGTTGTATCTTCCATCTAGTTGTAGCTAGAAAATTAGGGGGGTAGGGTAGTTCTAGGAAAGACAAAGAGTTTTATGTGTGGAATTTGCTGCTTATATAAGTGGAAGTGGGTGATTCCATCCAGCTGGTACTAGAGATCATAGGGAGTCGGTGCTTCCTTCTAGTGGGTGATAGAAAAACTTGAGGGTTGGTGCTCTCTACAAGTTGCATCTTGTTAAACAGAGGTTGTAGCCTCATATTGACTTGGTTATCAAGAAGTAGATGATGTAAAAAAGTTAAAAGATTGCTTATCATACTAAGAAGAATAGGTTTTTCCCTTGATTGGTTTCCTCATTAATATTTGTCTCTATGTATATCATATGTGTGATTGATGATTACTATTTATGTTGATTACCTTCTTTATTATCTTGAATATCATTTGGTGAATAGTAATAATGTTTAAAAGGTCTAAAATTGTTTAAGAAAAGTAACAACTGATTCACCCCCCTTTCAAATGTCTTAATAATTTCAACCGGTGCCATATCTCGTATTCCAGAGGAGTGGTACTCCGAAGGATTTGAGTTGCCCAATTTTTTAGAGTAGAGAACTCCTAAAGTTCGGAGTTAATATCAATTATTGATCGAGAGATAGCATGAGGAGGAGAGAGATTGAAGCTTCGGTGAATCAACACTTCGGTAGATTTGTTGAGATGTGCTTTGGAAATCATTGAAGTGGGAGTCCTAGAGATCCTATCCACCGTAGATCTGAAGAGAGAATGTGTATTGTAGATCCACCGTCCTTTGTGAGTTTTCCAGTTCGGTGGTCCAGGATGTTTGTGATGGACGAAAAGGGAAACCTCCAATGCTTTGGAGCCTTGAAGTCCAAGGCTTGGGATAAGCACCCAACTATTAGAAATGGGTCAAAAACCTTGGTCACATGAATTAGGGAGCCGAAAAAAAGGGGCTAGTGCCGAAAATGTTGTTTTAAGATCATAAAAGGGCTTAGAGAAGGAGCTCGTGGGATTTTTAATTGTACAAAATTACACCTAAAGTAGTAAGGAAGGCTTGTAAACCTAAAGGAGGGGTCTAACATGGATCCAAGAGCCAATTTGAATCTGATTTGGAAGAATCCATGTACATGATTGCATTACTTTAAAGACAAATTGTTCAAGTATCCATAACTGCCTGCTCAAAAATTAGAATTAAGCATGGAAGGAGGCATTGGAAAGGTATTGAGAAATAGAAGATAACTGTTCACCGATAAATTGGATCTCAACTGTAAATTTTTGAGGAAATCAACAGAAAAGAAGTCTGATATATTAACGGATCAGAATGGTTCATGTTTACAGGAAATTATTTTGAACAAATATCCTCACAAAGTTGTGTTGGCTGCACATTTTGCAGAATCAACAACTACCAAAATAAAGAAGAGTTATCCAAAAGTGGAGGGAGATGGGTGAAAGAGGCTTATAATCAGGAAGATGAAAGCAGAGGAATGAATGTACAGTTGGATATGGAAGGAACAAACTCCAATGGACATGGAGAAGTAAAGGATGATAACATAAATATGGTAGAGACAATAAAAAATTTACAAAAAGATGTCTAGAGTCACAAGGATTATAATGAAAGAATTATGAAATCCAAGGAGAAACAAGAAGACTTCAACATGAATTTAATACAGATCTTGGAAATAATTGAAAATAAGTTGTATAAGGAGAGTGGCTCTAGAAAATCAAGAATCCACAAGACCCATGAGGAAAAAGGAAGATCAAGGAGTGCTAGAAGACATCACCATCACTCCCAAAATCATTCCAATAGGAAATAAAACAACAAATCAAGTCCATCCCCTTGCAGGAATCATAGGAGGTTTGGGGTGGATGAATTGAAAGGATAAATGAACAATATCGAACCTCCTACCTTTTATGGAGAGCCCAAGAAATATGAAGATGCCGATACATGGTTGTTGGGCATGAGAAAATACTTCCAATTGCACAACTATTCTTCTCATGTAGAAGGAATAATTTCTATCTATTAGCTGAAAGGAAAGGCATCCATGTGGTGGGATCAACTTCTATAAGTGTAGCACATCATAGAGAAGAATGTTACATGGAAGGAATTCAAGAAGAATTTTGAGAATAAATACCTGACCAAGAGGTGTTATTATAAAAAGATGAAAGAGTTCTTTGAATTAAAGCTGAGCAACATAACCATTGATGATTATGAAAGGATATTTTTAAAACTATTGAATTATGTCTCCTTCATCAAGGATGAAACAATGAATATTAAGAGGTACCTGAGTGGGATTCCATCTTTCATTAGTGATAAAATCCAATATGATGATATCAAGACTTTGGAGGAGACCATAAGGAAGGAAAAGTTCTTATATGATCAACAAAAAGGAAATCCTATGTTCCAAAAAGAAGATTAAGAAGGAATGGTGGGAGAAGGGTAATAGACCACCCCTTTCTAGATACATTTCTCAAGAAAAACCATCTTTAGAGAGCATCGAATGGCTGAGGTAGGTAGAAAAATGCCAAGGCAAAAACCCATTCAATGTTGGGGCTGTAAAGGAGAACATAAGTATAGAGATTGTCCTAAAAAATGAGACAAAGTGAGAGTTTTCCACAATGTACAACAAGAAGAAATAGTGGATGACATGGGCATAAGTGTACCTAGGATCTATGCAGCCTTGGACAACAAGAAAGAAGAGTTTCAATCACACATGATTGAAGTAAAAGGTATTATCAATAAACATAACTTTACTATTTTAATAGATTCATGAGCTAGTCATAGCTATATAGATCCTAAGGTAGTGGAAAGATTTATTTTTCCAATAAGAAAGCATAAGAAATATTGGATGGTATAGTTGGCTACAAGAGTGAACATAAAAGTTTTTGAGTTGGTTAAATCATGTCCAGTGGACATGAATGGGATAAGTACCAAGGAATATCTTAACATCATTCCATTGGGTTCATATGACTGTCTAATTGGTATGTATTGGCTAGACCAACACCATTCTATCATAGACTATCATAACAAGGAATTTAGTTGCCTGGATGAGGAAGGGAACCGAAAAATAGTCCAAGGAATTCCTAGGGAAGTTACTATGTGAGAGATCTCAACAATGCAACTGAAGAAGTGCTACAAGAAGGAATACCAAATATTTGCATCCCATATGGAAGAAGCACCTAAGGATAAGGTTCCAAATCTAGAGGATCACTCAGTCTTGAAATATTTTGAGGATGTGTTCAAGGATATAACAGGACTACCCCCTAAGAGAGATATTTATTTCTCTATAAATTTGATGCCTACAACAACTCTAGTATCAAAGACTCCCTACAGAATGAGTACACCAGAGATGAAGGATTTGAAAATGAAACTTGAAGATATACTGAAGAAGGGGTATATATGTTGAAATTACTAAGACAACTGAGAGGGGGGGGGGGTGAATCAGTTGTTACTGTGATTAAACAATTTTAATTCAATTAAACCATTTTTAATCTTTCTTAAAGTGACCATAAATATTATACTACATATGGACAACATAAATAATGAGCATCACTCACACACAAAATATACTCAGAGATAAATTTTCATGAGCAAACCCATAAAGGGATAAAACCTCTTCTTCTTCGAAATGATATGCAATCTTTTAAGTTTTGTACATCATCTATAATTGAGCACCAACTCAATGTGAGGCTACTACCTCTATTTTACAAGCTTCAACTTGTTTGAGAGCACCAACTCTCTAGTTTCTCTAGCACCGACTAGAAGGAAGCAACAAATCCCTAGGTGTTCCATCACCAACTGGATGGAAGCACCAACTTTCAGTCACATAGCCACCAACCTATATAATAGAGAAAAATTGTTCTCCCTTGCACCACCCTGCCACCCTGGTTTTTCTAGTTGCAACTAGATGGAAGCTACAACTCCCTGCATTCAAGCACCCACTTGAACCTCTGAGGACAATAGTCCTCCATAGCACCTCCCTACCACCCTTATTACAAATAAATGATTGAATAACCAACAACACAGATAAAATAATTCTTACCACTTCTTCACTGTTCTGCAATTCTTCTCTGCTACACTATTCTTCTGCTTTGTTCATATTTGGCTTGACTTCTTGTCTCTATCTATCTATTATTTCTCTATCCTTCTGATGCTCTTTGATATGTGCACATTATTCTCTCTTCACCTTTTCTCTTATGTTCATCTTTTGTTCCTTATCTCTGAGCTTTCTTCACACTGTGCATGCTATAGTTTTACCTTTCTACATGTCAACTCATTTTTCATTCAGAACAGCCAACAATGCATAGTCACTGCGTGTTTCTTTTATACGTAGCAACTTTAGTTACACCTCAAATCATCTTGGGAAAAAACGCCTCAGAAACTGAATCGCCAACTGTCCAAGAACCATGATTTGGTTCTGCTAACTGAATCGTAAATGATCAATTACCTATGAGGTTAAACAGTAACCCTTCGATCAAGTTTCCAATTAACCATCACTATTGGATTAAATCCACAGGATTTCATGTTTATCTCATATGCCCACTAGCTATGACCGAGCGCTAAACAGAATTTGAATTTCATGAATTCACATCTTGGCATTCCTATGATGAAGGGTCTTGACACTCCAAGTCATGATCGTCGAGACTTCAAGATGGAGCTTAGCACCACTAGCTTCTTCCCCTCACGTGACCACTGGTGGTGACCATAGGATGCACCAAAAGGTGCTTCATATTTCGTGAACTTGCGAACTTTATCAAGCCTGATCAACGGTCGAAATCTCCAATGATCCGACGGTCCAGATCTCATCACGATCTCACATATCACGATTCGTGTGATGAAGGTTCTCGATACTCCAACTCGCTATCCCTGAGACTCTAAGATGGAGCTGAACACCACTATCTTCTTCCTCGATCTTTCGCAGATGTAACCACTGGCTGTGATCACAGCCTTATTCAAAAATTCATTTCGCACATTTTCATCTCAGGTATTCTGTGATGAGTCCTCTCGACTCTCCATGTTACAAACTCTGAAATAGAGCTTGGCTTCTCTAGCTCTGCTCTCTAGCTCTCGACAATGTGACCACGAGATATGACCACTTGCTAATCAAACAAGCACTTCACTCCTTTGAATTTCCAGTCAACGAAATGATGATCTTTTGCCATGTGTCCTATGGAACCAATGGTCGAGATATTATCGTGATTTCACCATGTGTCCTTCTTGAATCAATGGTCAAGATCTTATCACGATTTTTCAACTTCACAGGCCTTCATCATGCCTGATCAATGGTCCATGATCTCGATGATTTGACAGTCCAGATATTTTTATGATCTCTCATATCATGAGTTCCAACACCATTCTCCATTAACTCCTCCAATGTGCAAGTCGGTGAAATTCCAATTGCTTGCCATGTGTCCTATGACTCCAATAGTCACAATTGTTATCGTGATTTCACATATTGTGAGTTTGAACCTCTTTCCTTTCGATTTCCTGATCTACAAAACTACAAAACGAAACCTTTGTCATTCTTTGACTGTATTCCTCCTTCTAAGATTACACTATTGATCTTGCCATTATCGATATGCTACTGATCATGTTGATCTTCACCATCTGATCGTGATGACCTTTGCAATCAATGACAAACACACATACTCTATCTTTATCTAAAAACATGCCAACAATCTCCCCCTTTGGCATTGATGGCAATCCCTTGAAAAACATGCAACTATACCACTGTAGCATCCTTGAAATTTACCACACTTTCTCCCACTTTGACATCAATGTCAAAGAAGAAACACGCTCCCCCTAAGCTGTTGCAGTACATACTCCCCCTGTCAACTATGAGAAACTTCGATATACAACATATATTCACTAAGTACTCCCCTTGATCAGGTAAACAAATTAGACGAAAGAAGTTATAACCCTCAACTTTTGATGAAGATATCCAAAAGGGGTCGCTGCTAACGGTTTAGTAAAGATATCAACAATTTTTTCTGTGGAAGGGATATAATTTAACTGAACAACTATGTCGGTGACTTTTTCTCTGAGAAAATGGTATTTTATTGGGATATTCTTAGTCTTGGAATGAAGAATAGGATTCTTGGAGACACTAATGGCACTAGTGTTATCACAGTGAATTCTAATCGGATCAGTATAATTTACCTTCAAATCTATAAGAGTTTGAATCATCCATAAAATTTGAGTGCAACAAGTAGTAGAAACAATGTACTCTACCTCTGTAGTTGATAAGGAAAAAGATCCCTACTTATTACTAATCCATTCTACCAATGAGTCACCCAGGAAGAATGCACCTCCACTGGTGCTCTTTCTCTCATCGACACAATTTTCCCAATCTGCATATGAATAAACAGGTAACTGAAAATTCTGATTTCTTGGATACCACAGACCATAAGTCATTGTTCCCTTTAAGTATTGGAATATCCTTGTGACAGCTACCAAATGACATTGTTTAGGAGAAGACTGATAATGACCTACCATTCCAACACCTTGCATTATATCAGAACACGATGTTGTTATGTATAGAAGACTTCTTATCATAGAGAAATATGTCCTTTGATCAACATCCAGTGAAATATCATCTTTACTGAAATTACAACCAGCCACCATAGGTGTGCTACCAGGAGAGGAATCCTCCCTCTGAAATTTCTTCAACATCTCTTTCAAATATTTCTCTTGAGAGATAAATATTCTTGCAAAACTCTGATTTACTTATAAACCAAGAAAATATGATAATTCTCCTATCATGGACATCTAAAATTATGTTTGCATAGAGTTAGCAAACAACTGGATGGGTGATTCATTAGTGCAGCCAAAAATAATATCATCTACATAAACCAAAACAACTAGTAAGTTATCACCTTCAGACTTAATGTAGAGATTGTTGTCAACAATACCTTTCTTGAACCCTTTGTCTTGTAAAAATTTGTCGAGTCTATAATACCAAGCTCATGGTGCTTGTTTCAGTCCATATAAGGCCTTCTTCAGCTTGCAAACAAAATTAGGATTATCTATCAATGAGAATCCTTCAGGTTGATCCATATATACTTCTTCCTCTAGATCTCCATTAAGAAATGTTGACTTAACATCCATCTGATACACTTTAAAGTTCTTATGGAATGAATATGCAAGGAACATTCTGATGGCTTCCAATCTTTCCACTGGTGCAAATTTTTCATCAAAATCTTGACCTTCATCTTGTGCATACCCTTTACAGACCAATATTTCATTATTTATAACAACTTGTCATTTTTCATTCATTTTATTCTTGAACACCCATTTGGAACCTATTACATTCTTATCTTCGGGTCTAGGTACAAGCTCCCAAGTATTGTTCTTCTCAATATGATCAATCTCTTCATTCATATCTCTAATCCAATCATCATGTTGGCTGGCTTCATCAAAATATTTAGGTTTAGTCATAGATAAAAAGGCAACATGAGATTGTTCTGAGTCTTTAATCAATTTCCTTCTTGTTTGAACTCCTTTACTTATATTTCCAATTATATGATTTTTAGGATGATTCTTTCTAATAATTCTTAGAGGTGAGTTTGTTTCTTTCTACTGATTTATGTCATCCTGAGTATTTGTATCTTCATCTGATTCAGATTCTTCTCTTCCTGATCCTTGGACTTGTTCATCTTCATCTTCAACTATATCTTTTTTGCTTGTTTCAACACTGCTTACATTTATGACCGGTATTTCTTCATCAACTTTTATGTCTATACAATCAACTAGTTTATGCAGCCTCTTATTGTAAGATCTGTACCATTTACTGTTTGTAGCATAACCCAAGAAGATACCTTCATCATCCCTATCATCATATTTTCCAATATTTTCATCATTATTCTTAATATAACATTTACTCCCAAAGACTTTAAAATTCTTGATTGAAGAAGGTCTTCCAAACCATAGTTCATAAGGAGTCTTATCACTATGTGGCATGAGATGAGCTTTGTTAAGGATATGAATGGTTGTATGAATTGCTTCTACCCAATATGTCTAAGGTATGTTCCTTTCATTCATCATTGATCTTGCCATTTGTTGTACTAATCTATTCTGCCTCTCAACAACTCAATTTTGTTGTGGAGTCCTTGGAATTGTGTACTCTATTTTGATCCCATGTTTATCACATAATGCTTTGAAGTTCCATGAATTAAACTCTTCTCCTCTATCATACATTATTGCCTTTAACCTTTTTCCTATTTGATTCTCAGTCAGAGCCTTAAACACTTTGAATTTTTCAAATGATTCAGATTTTTCCTTCAAAAAGGCAACCCATGTTAGTCTAGAATAATCATCAATAATCAACATAAAATAATTTTCTTTTCATGTACCTTCTTTCCTTGATGGTCCACATAAATCCATATGTACTAACTGGAGATTTTTTTCTATTGAAGGAAAGTTTTTAGATTTGAATTGAGTGTGAGTAAGCTTTCCTATCTGGCAGGGTTTACAAACATAGTCGTATGGCTTTGATATCTTGAGAAGATGTTTTACTTCCCCATTGCTTCTGAGCTTGATTATATGATAAAAATTTAGGTGTCCAAGTCTGCTATGCCACAACCAACTTTCATCATACTTTCTTAAGTGGCATTCTTCTTTTTCTTCTTTTAACACACAAACATTATTTTCTGTTCTTATCCCTTTTGCAACTAGTTGTCCTGAATTCACAAATTTTATTCTACATTCTTTAGAAGTAAAAACAACTTCACATCCTCGGTCACAGACTTGACTAACACTAAGAAGATTATGTTTCAGGCCTTCTACAAACAAAACATATTGAGCTTTCCCTTTGCCATTACTCAAACTTACCATTCCTTTACCTTTTATTTTTCCTGGTGCAACATTTCCAAAAGTTACATTCCCTGATTTGCTTTCACTTAGAGTTAGAAACTTACTTTTGTCTCCAGTCATATGTTTGGAATATCCACTTTAAATATACCAGGGATTCTTTTGTCTTGGGGCTAATAACACTAATCCACACTGGTCATCTTCTTTCTTCTTCCAAACCTTGAAATTTTCAGCAGCAGGATTCAGATCTGGCTTATAGTTTCTTAAGCGATAGTCTACATCTTTATGTCCATAATTATGACAGTTGTAACATTCTGGTTCACTCAATAATAGATCATAATGATTGTTATGCTCATAACTGTTGTTATGCTTCACCTGCGTCCTTCCTCCATCCATCACATGATTTATAGTATGTGGTCATTTGTTTCTTAGCTGTCTCAATCTTTGTTGTGGAAGATAATTATTCCTTGAGTATCTTGATTTCAAATATATAGATCTTAAAGAACAGTTTATATGTTAAGAACCAAACATCAATATAGCATAAAAAAACCTCTAGAAAAGTAATAAACGCCTTGAAAAAGAGATAATATCAGATAACAAGCCTCTTCGAGGGGGCAACCTCCTTTTACCCCACTTAAATGTTCAAGTACAAGATGATTCAAAATGAAAATGTCTCCTTGGTATATATAGGAGACTAGGAGGTATAATTACAAATAATGGCCTAAACCGACATAATTAAAATAACATTACTAATCTAAATTACAACTAATGGACTAAGCCGACATAAATAAAATAGCATTACTAATCTAATATGTCCCAATTAAGGGGTAATGAGCCAATATTAGAGCTTAACATGCCCCTCCCCTTGAGACAGTGTTGTCCACAACGCTTGAGTAACTCTGGATGCTTCTGTATAAAAGACTCATCTTCCCAAGTGGAATCTTCAGCTGGTAGTTTCCTCCATTTAATGAGATACTCTGAAATGGATCTATTCCTCAGTTGGCGAATTCTTGTG